>JAJOOO010001001.1:0-39088 GCA_029582685.1 Solanum piurae
AAATATGATTGATAAAGAGGTTTAAAATTTATGTGAAATGAATAAAAAAGAGAAATATGATGGAAGGAGGATTCAAAATGACTATTGTGAATGAGTGCTATTGAACCCATTGACTTTACACACGCATCATTTAGATTTCATTCATAATAAGTGCACTTAATATCTCTCTCTATAAATTTTTGTTTATAAACATATAATGATAGTGGTTAATAGAAGATATACTTTATTTTGATTAATCTTTATATTTACATTTTTATCCATAAATGTGATGACTTTATAAGGGCATTTTAGTAATCAAACTTTTAACATTTTTGCGTCACACTTTTAGTAGAATACTAGTTCTAAATACATGTGTTGTACGTGAGTCCCATATCTAGTATTACAAACTGTTTAAATATTAATTAAATTGGAATTCAATAAACAACAAACACAATGAAAAGAAAAGTACAATCGAAACATAATTATTTTGCTACTCATCCGACTCTTATTCTCAAGTAATTTTATACAAAGGTATCACAAACTCAAGATAATAAAAAACAAATAAAAAAATTATGAGATATGTTGCTAGTACATAACAACACTTTCAATAATTGATGTATAAAGTAAAAAATAGAAATCAGAAAGAGCTTAATCTCAGACAAAGGAGGTGGTTGGAATTACTCAAGGATTATGACATGAGTATTCTTTATAACCCACGTAAGGCTAATGTTGTTGCTGATGCCTTAAGTAGGTTGTCTATGGGTAGTACCGCCCATGTTGAGGAAGAAAATCGAGAGTTTGCGAAAGATGTGCATAGACTTGCACGCTTAGGAGTCCGACTAATGGATTCCACAGAAGGAGGAGTAGTGGTGATGAATGGGGATGAATCTTCATTAGTGTCAAAAGTGAAAGAGAAGCAAGAACAAGAACAATTTTTTCTTGAATTGAAGGCAAATGTTAATAAGAAAAGGTATTAGCTTTTGAACAAGGGGGAGATAGTGTATTGAGATATCAAGGTAGATTTTGTGTACCAATGGTGGATGGACTCCAAGAGAGGATCATGTAGGAAGCTCATAGCTCCAGATATTCTATTCATCCGGGTTCCACAAAGATGTATCGTGACTTGAGAGAGGTGTATTGGTGGAATAGCATGAAGAAGAGCATTGCATAATTTATTGATAAGTGTCCGAATTGCCAACAAGTTAAAGTAGAGCACCAAAGGCCCGGTGGTTTGGCTAAGAATATAGAACTCAGGAATGGAAGTGGGAGATGATTAATATGGATTTCATCACAGGTTTACCAAGGTCTCGCAGGCAACATGATTCCATTAAGGTGATTTATGATAGAATGACAAAATTAGCCCACCTTTTGCCGGTGAAGACTACTCATTCAATAGAAGATTATGCTAAGCTATATATTCAAGAAGTAGTAAGACTTCATGGGTTTCCGATATCCACTATTTCAGACAGAGGTGCGCAATTTACTGCACAGTTTTGGAAGTCTTTTCATAAAGGCTTGGGTTCAAATGGGAACTTGAGTACTGCTTTTCATCCTCAGATTGATGGGCAAGCGGAGCGCACTATTCATACCTTAGAGGATATGTTGAGGGCTTGTGTGATTGATTTCAAAGGTAATTGGGATGATCACCTACCTCGTATTGAGTTTGCTTACAACAATAGTTACCACTCTAGCATCTAAATTGCTCCTTATGAAGCTCTTTACCGGAAAAGATACAGATCTCCTATTAGATGGTTTAAAGTTGGTGAGGCAGGGTTGATAGGACCAGATGAAGTTCTTCAAGCCATGGATAAAGTGAAAGTGATTCAAGATAGGTTGAAGACGGCGCAGAGTCGTCAGAAATCCTACACTCATGTTAGGAGAAGAGAGTTAGAGTTTGAAGTTTATGATTGGGTGTATTTGAATTTTTCACCCATGAAGGGTGTTATGAGATTTGGTAAGAAGGGGAAGCTTAGTCCCTGATATATTGGACCTTATCGAATAGCCAAGAGGATTGGCAAAGTAGCTTATGAGTTGGAGCTACCACAAGAGTTAGCAACGGTTCATCCGGTATTTAACGTCTCCATGTTGAAGAAGTGCATGGGTGATCCTTCATTGATCATACCAACTGAAGATATTGGGATCAAGGATAACTTATCTTATGAGGAGATTCTTGTTCAGATTCTAGATCGCCAAGTTCGCAAGTTGAGGACTAAGGAAGAAGCATCAGTCAAAGTCCTTTGGAGAAACCAATTTGGTGAGGAAGCTACTTGGGAAGCTGAGGAGGATGTGAAAAAGAGATATCCACATCTCTTTGAATCCGTAGAAGTTCCAAATCAAGGTACTAATCCTTTTCTTGACATTTTATTTATAAATTGGCATGTTGTGTTAGCTTTGCTTGTTGGGTGTTTGAAATGTATGGCTGATATTACACCCTTAGCCTAGTAAGAGTAATCTCATTCGAGGACGAATGTCCCCAAGGGGGAGATACTGTAACATCTCTCAAATTGAAATAACTAGGAAAGAGTTAAAAGTTTGGGAAAGAATCATTTTTGAAAAGTATTTGAAAGTCGGGAAAATTGTGAAGTATGTTAGTTGAGTTTTTGGTCAACTTCAAGCGGCCATAACTACTAGATTAGGATGTTTTATGTGTATTTCTAGATATGGTTGGAAATATCTTGGAATAACCTTTGCAACGCTGCTGAGTTTGTGCGATTCCAAGTTCGTATGAGTGATTTATTCCCTTTGGAAGTTGGGCTGTTTTAATAAGGAAAGTCTAATCCAGATTTTGGAAGGGTAATTTAGTCTTTTCCTTACCTAATTATTCTAATTCGTTTTTAGGAGTTAATTGGGGTAAAATCATATTTTAGTCAGTTTAGAAAAGTTGAAGTTTCACGCTAGGGCTTGGAGAAAAGCGAGAAGAGGAGAAGGGAGAAGAGAAATAAAGATTTCGTCAAGATCGTCAAGTTTAGCTTGTGGATTTCATCAAGGGGTGATCTCTACGATGTATGTGAGATCATATAGCATTGGGTTAGTTCACCCACGCGCCGAACATGATTCAATTCAGCTAATTTAAGTCTTTGAAAGTTTAGAAGTTGAGTTCTTGATGAACATTGTCGAAAGTTTTGTTTGAATTTCTTGTGGGTTGTGTTGTTGGAATTTCTTGCGATTTGATTCATGTTTCTGGGTGTAATTTCGGTTTGAATCTATCATATATTGAGGATATAAATGATTCTAGGTTTTTGGGTAAGGAACAATTGAAGTTTAAAGGGTTTAGAGATGAAAAATGGAGAAGAAAAGTCGTTAAACACCTGGGGATAGGGGTGGGGCGTTGCGCCAGCCAGCGCACCCCAAAATTTCCTCTGACCTTTCAACCTTTGGGGAGCTGTGTCAGCCAGCACTCCCCAGGTCTGGTTCTGAACTTCGAGGGCTGGAGCCCCGCGCCTCTCAGAGCGCCAGGGACGTCAGTTCTTCCCATTTCTTTTCCACCTTTTTGTACTTGTTCCTTAGCAATGTACCTATGTTTTCTAGTTGATTCCAACACTCTAAGGTACATCTAACATCATGAAATCATCTATAAACACGAGATCATGAACCTTGAATCCATAATCCAATTCAAGGAAAGTTAGGATCAAAGTCAAGAGAAGTTAAAAGTCAAGTCTAGAAGTTAAGAGACAATTCAAGAGAAGTTTATAAAGTTTTTTTCTAAAGGCTTTCACAAACGTTTTAACTTTGTTTTAAGACTTAAGTTTCAAGTTAAGCAAAGAGTAAAGAGTTGAGTTCATTTCTCAAAAAGTTATAAGGGAACTAAGTATTCCAAAGAGTTTAAAAATATTTTCACATTTGAGCAAGAAAGGGAACACCGATTCCAATAGAGTTTTTAAGCTAAGTTTTGAGTAATTATCTCAAACCAAAGAAAGAAGTTATGTTTAAAAAACATATGACCTAAGTATATTTTGGGAGTAGTATTGAGCACCGATATGGGGATGCGAGTTCATATTAACTCAAGTCTCCATAAACCATGTAGCCATCATGGGTAGTAAAGGATCATACATTTTAAATGACTCCTTAAGATGCTTTTAGCATAGACTAGTGGATCCCCTTAGTTAAGCGTTCTATATGACGGCAAAGTATAGAACAGTTCTAGCAGCGTGGGCAAGACTCTGTATCACCACTTAGGCTCATAGTGGTGATTTTCAGTTTGAGAATCTCCCACAGAAACTATATTACTTTATTATATGAGTAAAGTTGAGTTTGTTATTGCATTTTCTTTAACAAACTAAGTTGTTTTCCACTGTTTTACACGCTTTCTATTAATTGCATATGCTTACTGCTTTATATTAAGTTAAGTTATTTAGGAGTTGAGTAAAGCCAAGGTAAGTGTTCTTTTCAGATCGTTTTCAAACTTAAGTTATGTTTAGAATTCCAACTGGCATACTCGTACATTCAATGTATTGATGCTAGTTAGCCTACATCTTATTATGATGCAGACGCAGGTAACCAGGATCAACATCAGCGCCTCGTTGATCAATTGAGCACTCAGAATCAGTTGGTGAGCCTTCATGCATTTTGGAGCACTCTTTTGATCGTTTTCTTTCAGTATTTCATTGTTAGGATGATCGGCGGTCTTGTTCTGACATCCCTCTTTGTTTTATAGGGTTCATAGACAATCATTCAATTTGTAGTTCAGTTGTCTTTACATTTTCATTTCATATGTTAAGGCTTTAGTTGCTATTTTGGCCAAGTTGAATGTTTGACTTTTAAAAATTCTCAGTATTTTATTATTCAAGTGAGTATAGTGTTATTGATCATTATAAATATACATAGAGTCTTCCGCTAAGTAAGTAAGCCAGTCCAAGGGTTAACTTGGGGCGACCAATGGTTCTCTAGTGCCAGCCATGTCCGGGGTGTAGGCTCTGGGTGTGAAAAACTTGGTATCAGAGTACAGAGTTCAAGAGTCCTAGGGAGTCTATGAAGCTGTGTTAGTAGAGTCCTAGTTATCGGTGTGAAGAGCACCACATCTATAATTAGAAAGATGCGACACTTAGGAAATATTCTCAATTCTTTCATAGTTATTTCGTGCGTTAGAGTTTAATCTCTAAAAAGTTTCCTTCTAATTCGTGCTTGTACATGTTTTCAGATAATCATGCCTCCTCGAAGAGTTTTCAGAGGTCGTCCTGATAGACGTAATGTTGAGGAGCAAGGGGTACCCAATGCACTTGAAGTGCAACCCCAAGGAGAGGTTACCAATGCTGAGTTCTGTGAGGATATCCAGATGTTGAGCCAAGATATGACTAATCAGGTTGGGAAACAAATAGGATCTAGATAGGAAGTGACTAATACTTTGAGGATCGGAGAGTTCTTGAGGATGAATCCTCCAAGTTTCACGGGTTCAAGCACTACTGATGATCCAAAGAGTTTTGTTGAGGAACTGAAGAAGGTAATTGAAGTTATGCATGTTGTCGATACTGAGAGAGTTGAACTAGCTGCATATCAACTGAAGAATATTGCTAGGACTTGGTTTGACCAGTGGAAAAATGGTGGAGCTGAGGATGCACCACCTGCAAGTTGGGCATATTTTGTGGAGGACTTCTTGGGGCATTTCTTTCCCCGAGAACTGAAAGAGGCTAACGTATGAGAATTTCTTAATCTTCAGTAGGATTCTTTGGGTGTTCATGAGTATGGGTTGAAGTTCACCCAACTATCTCATTATGCTCCAGAGATGGTTGCGGACATGAGAAGTAGAATGAGTCTATTTGTTGCTGGGCTAACCCATCTATCAAGCAAAGAGGATAGAGCGACTATGTTAATTGAGGACATGGACATATCAAGGTTGATAGTCTATGTGCAGAAGGTTGAGGAAGAGAAGCTGAGGGATAGGGAGGAATTCAGAAACAAGAAGACTAACAAAGGGAATGAGTCCGGGCAGCAGAAAGGTAATGTTAATCATTCGTCCTTTCAACAAAAGCAAAAGTGACCTGCTCCATCATCTACTAGTGCACCTGCACCCAGAAACAAAGGTGAGTATAATGGTCAGAATTCGCAGAACTTCAAAGGTAGACGTGCACAGTCTCAGGGTAATGTGGCACAACTAGGTAACTGGGCTCTTGCATGTCCTTGGTGTGGTAGAACCCACCCAGGTAAGTGTCGTGATGGCCAGACAGGTTGATTCAAGTGTGGACAAGAGGGTCACTTCATCAAAGAATTCCCTAAGAACAGGCAAGGTGGTGGAAATCAGGGTAAAAAACCCAATCTTCATCAGTTGCTCCACCACACAGGGTTGAACCTAGAGGACCTACTTCTAATATTGCTGGAGGATAAAACCATCTCTATGCAATCACTAGTCATCATGAGCAAGAGAACTCTCCAGATGTTGTCATGACTGGTATGATCAAAGTCTTTACTTTTGATGTTTATGCTTTGCTAGACCCAGGAGCAAGTTTATCTTTTGTAACCCCTTATGTTGCAAATAAGTTTGATGTTCTTCCTGAGAAAATCTGTGAACCCTTTTGTGTTTCTACACCTATTGGGGAGTCTATTCTAGCTAAGCGAGTTTATCGTGATTGTGTCATTTCCATCAATCACAAAGACACCATGTCTGATTTAATTGAGTTAGACATGCTAGATTTTGATGTCATTCTAGGTATGGACTGGCTTCATGCCTATTATGCCTCCATTGATTGTAGAACTCGAGTTTGTCAAGTTCCAAATTCCTAATGAGCCAGTCTTAGAGTGGAAAAGTAGTTCAGTAGTGCCTAAGGGTCATTTTATTTCGTACCTTAAGGCAAGAAAGTTAGTTTCCAAGGGGTGTGTCTATCACTTAATCTGAGTTAATGACTGTAGTGTTGAGATACCTCCTATCAGTTAGTTCCTATAGTAAAAGAGTTTTCAGAAGTTTTTCCAGATGATCTACCCGGAGTCCCTCCTGAGAAAAAAATAGACTTCGACATAGACATTCTTCCAGATACTCGTCCTATCTCTATTCTGCCATATAGGATGGCACCTGCAAAGTTGAAAGAACTTAAAGAACAGTTGAAAGATCTGCTAGATAAGGGTTTCATTCGACCAAGTGTCTCACCTTGGGGCGCTCCAATCTTATATGTGAGAAAGAAAGATGGTTCCCTTAGGATGTGTATAGATTAGAGCCAATTGAACAAGGTTACCATTAATAATAAGAATCCTCTTCCGAGAATTGATGATCTTTTCGATCAGCTTCAGGGTGCTTCTTGTTTTTCGAAAATAGACCTCATATCTGGCTACCATCAGTTGAAACTAAGGGAATATGATATTCCCAAGACAACATTCAGGACCCGTTATGGTCATTAGAATATTTGGTCATGTCATTTGGTTTAACTAATGCACCTACAACGTTTGTGGACCTTATAAATAGAGTTTTCAAACCTTATTTAGATATGTTTGTTATCGTATTTATTGGTTACATACTAATCTATTCAAGGAATGAAGAAGATCATGCTAGCCATCTCAGAATAGTTCTTCAGACTTTGAAGGATAAGGAGTTATATGCTAAGTTCTCTAAATGTGAGTTTTGGCTTGAGTCTGTGGCATTCTTGGGCCACATAGTTTTCGGTGATGGAATTAGAGTTGATACCCAAAAGATAGAGACAGTGCGGAATTGGCCTAGACCCACATATTGGCCTAGACCCACATCTCCAACTGATATTAGGAGTTTCTTGGGTTTGGTTAGCTATTATAGAAGGTTTGTAGAGGGGTTCTCATCCATTTTGTCTCCTTTGACCAAGTTGACTCAGAAAATAGTGAAGTTTCAATGGTCAGAATCTTGTGAGGAAAGCTTTCCAGAATTGAAAAAGAGGTTGACTACTGCCCTAGTGTTTACCTTACTAGAAGGTACGCAAGGTTTTGTGGTGTATTGTGATGCGTCTAAAGTTGGTTTGGGTTGTGTGCTAATGCAAAATGGCAAATTTATAGTTTATGACTCCAGACAGTTGAAAGTTCATGAGAAAAAATACCCAACCCATGACTTAGAGTTGGCTGCTATAGTATTTTCTTTGAAGATATGGCGTCATTATTTGTATGGTGTGCATGTTGATGTATTCACTGATCACAAGAGTCTTCAGTATGTATTTACTCAGAAAGAGCTTAATCTCATACAAATGAGGTGGTTGGAATTACTCAAGAATTATGACATAAGTATTCTATATCACTCAAGTAAGGCTAATGTTGTTGTTGATGCCTTAAGCAGGTTGTCTATGGGTAGTACCGCCCATGTTGAGGAAGAAAAGAGAGAGTTGGCGAAAGATGTGCATAGACTTGCACGCTTAGGATTCCGACTAATGGATTCCATAGAAGGAGGAGTAGTGGTGATGAATAGGGTTGAATCTTCATTAGTGTCAGAAGTGAAAGAGAAGCAAGACCAAGACCCAATTTTGCTTGAATTGAAGGCAAATGATCATAAGCAAAAAGTATTAGCTTTTGAACAAGGAGGAGATGGTGTATTGAGATATCAAGGTAGATTTTGTGTACCAATGGTGGATGGAATCCAAGAGAGGATCGTGGAGGAAGCTCATAGCTCCAAAATTTCCATTCATCCAGGTTCCACAAAGATGTATCGTGACTTGAGAGAGGTGTATTGGTGGAATAGTATGAAGAAGGGCATTGCAAAATTTGTTGCTAAGTGTCCGAATTGCCAACAACTTAAAGTAGAGCACCAAAGGCCCGGTTGTTTGGCTCAGAACATAAAACTTTTGGAATGGAAGTGGGAAATAATTAATATGGATTTCATCACAGGTTTAACATGGTATCGCAGGCAACATGATTCCATTTTGGTGATTCTCAATAGAATGACAAAATCAGCCCACTTTTTGCCAGTGAAGACTACCCATTCAGCAGAATATTATGCTAAGCTATATATTCAAGAAGTGGTAAGACTTTATGGGGTTCTGGACTCCATTATTTCAGACAGAGGTGCACAATTTACTGCACAATTTTGAAAGTCTTTTCAGAAATGCTTGGGTTCAAAGGTGAACTTGAGTACTCATTTTCATCCTCAGACTGATGGGCAAGCGGAGCGCACTATTCAGACCTTAGAGGATATGTTGAGGGCTTGTGCGATTGATTTCAAAGGTAATTGGGATGATCACCTACTTCGTATTGAGTTTTCTTACAACAATAGTTACCACTCTAGCATCTAAATTGCTCCTTATGAAGCTCTTTACAGGAGAAGATGTAGATCTCCTATTAGATGGTTTAAAGTTGGTAAAGCAGGGTTGATAGGACCAGATGTAGTTCTTCAAGCCATGGAGAAAGTGAAAGTGATTCAAGATAGGTTGAAGACAGCGCAGAGTCGTCAGAAATCCTACACTGATGTTAGGAGAAGAGAGTTAGAGTTTGAAGTTTGTGATTGGGTGTATTTGAAAGTTTCACCCATGAAGGGCGTTATGAGATTTGGTAAGAAGGGGAAGCTTAGTCCCCGGTATATTGGACCTTATCGAATAGCCAAGAGGATTATCAAAGTAGCTTATGATTTGGAGCTACCACAAGAGGTAGCAGCGGTTCATCCGGTATTTCACGTCTCCATGTTGAAGAAGTGCATGGGCGATCCTTTGTTGATCATACCAACTAAAGATATTGGGATCAAGGATAGGTTATCTTATGAGGAGATTCATGTTCAGATTCTAGATCGCCAATTCGCAAGTTGAGCACTAAGGAAGTAGCATCAGTCAAAGTCCTTTGGAGAAACTAATTTGTTGAGGAAGCAACTTGGGAAGCTGAGGAGGATATGAAAAAGAGATATAAACATCTCTTTGAATTCGGAGAAGTTCGAAATCAAGGTACTAATCCTTTTCTTGACATTTTATTTATAAATTGGCATGTTGTGTTTACTTTGCTTGTTGGGTGTTTGAAATGTATGACTGATATTACACCCTTAGCCTAGTAAGAGTAATCTCATTCGAGGATGAATGTTTCGAAGGGGGAGATATTGTAACATCTCGCAAATTGAAATAACTAGGAAAGAGTTAAAAGTTGGGGAAAGAATCATTTTTGGGAAGTATTTGAAAGTCTGGAAAATTGTGAAGTATGTAAGTTGAGTTTTTGGTCAACTTCAAGCAGCCATAAATCCTACCTCAGGATGATTTAGGTGTATTTCCATATATGGTTGTAAATCTCTTGGAATAACCTCTCCAACGCCGCTGAGTTTGTGTGATTCCAAGTTTGTATGAGTGAGTTATTTCCTTTGGAAGTTGGGCTGTTTTAATAAGGAAAGTCTAATCCGGATTTTTGAAGGGTAATTTAGTATTTTCCTTACCTAACTATTCTAATTCGTTTTTAGGAGTTAATTGGGGTAAAATCAGATTTTAGTCAGTTTAGAAAATTGAAGTTTCATGCTAGGGCTTGGAGAAAATAGAAAAGAGAGAAGAGAAATCAAGATTTCATCTAGATCATCGAATTTAACTTGTGGATTTCGTCAAGGGGTGATCCCTATGATGTATGTGAGATCACATAGCATTGGGTTAGTTCACCCACGCGCCAAACATGATTTAATTCAGCGAATTTAGGTCTTTGAAAGTTTAGATATTGAGTTCTTGATGAACATTGTTGAAAGTTTCGTTTGAATTTCTTGTGGGTTGTGTTGTTGGAGTTTCTTGCGAATTGATTCATGTTTCCAGGTATAATTTCGGTTTGAATCTATCATATATTGAGGGTATAAATTATTCTAAGTGTTTGGGGAAGGAACCACTGAAGTTTAGAGGGTTTAGAGATGAAAAACGGAGAAGAAAAGTTGTCAAACACCTGGGGATAGAGGAGGGGCGTCGCGCCAGCCAGCGCACCCCAAAAGTTCCTCTGAACTTTCACCCTTGGGGTACCGCGCCAGCCAGCGCGCCCCAGGTCTGGTTCTGAACTTCAAGGGTTGGCACCTCACGTCTCACAGAGCGCTAGGGACGCCACTTCTGCCCATTTCTTCTCCACCTTTTCGTACTTGTTCCTTAGCAATGTACCTATGTTTTCTAGTTGATTCCAACACTCTAAGGTACATATAAGCATCATGAAATCATTCATCAACATGAGATCATGAACCTTGAATCTATAATCCAATTCAAGAAAAGTTAGGATCAAAGTCAAGAGAAGTTAAAAGTCAAGTCTAGAAGTTAAGAAGCAAGTCAAGAGAAGTTTATAAAAAAAATTTCTAAAGTCCTTCACAAACATTTTAACTTTATTTTAAGACTTAAGTTTTAAGTTAAGAAAAGAGTAAAAAGTTTAGTTCATTTCTCAAAAATTTATAAGGAAACTAAGTATTCCCAAGAGTTTAAAAATGTTACACATTTGAGCAAGAAAGGGAACACCGATTCCAAGAGACTTTTTAAGCTAAGTTTTGAGTAATTATCTCAAACCAAAGAAAGAAGTATTTTTAAAAAACATATGACCTAAGTATATTTTGGGAGTAGTATTGAGCACCGATATGGGGATGCGAGTTCATATTAACTCAAGTCTCCATAAACCATGTAGCCATCATGGGTAGTAAAGGATCATACTTTTTAGATGACTACTTAAGATGCTTTTAGCATAGACTAGTGGATCCCCTTAGTTAAGCGTTCTATATGAAGGCAAAGTATAGAACAGTTCTGGCAGCGTGGGCAAGACACTGAATCACCACTTAGGCTCATAGTGGTGATTGTCAGTTTGAGAATCTCCCACATAAACTATATTACTTTATTATATGTGTAAAGTTGAGTTTGTTATTGCATTTTCTTTAACAAACTAAGTTGTTTTCCACTGTTTTATACGCTTTCTATTAATTGCATATGCTTACTGCTTTATATTAAGTTAAGTTATTTAGGAGTTGAGTAAACCCAAGGTAAGTGTTCTTTTCAGATCCTTTTCAAGCTTAAGTTATGTTTAGAATTCCAACTCGCATACTCGTACATTCAATGTACTGATGCAATTTGACCTACATCTTATTATGATGCAGACGCAGGTAACCAAGATCAGCATCCAGTGCCTCGTTGATCCAGTTGAGCACTCAAAATCAGTTGGTGAGCCTTCATGCATTTCAGAGCACTATCTTGATCGTTTTCTTTCAGTATTTCATTGTTAGGATGATCGGCGGTCTTGTTCCGACATCCCTCTTTTTTTTATAGGGTTCATAGACAATCATTCAATTTGTAGTTCAGTTGTCTTTACATTTTCATTTCATATGTATGACTTTAGTTGCCATTTTGGCCAAGTCGAGTGTTTGAATTTTAAGCATTCTCAGTATTTTATTATTCAAGTGAGTATAGCGCTATTAATCATTATAAATATACATAGAATTTTCCGCTGAGTAAGTAAGCCAGACCAATGGTTCTCTTGGGGCCAACAATGGTTCTCGAGTGTCAGCCACGTCCGGGGTGTAGGCTCGGGGTTTCACAATAATATATATATATATATATATATATATATATATATAGATGTATTACCTTATAAGCATGAACTCCTAACTTGAAACTTAAATTACTATAATATCCCTAACTTAGATTGTGGCTTTTACGATGAATTGTGACATTTTCGATAAGTTGTGAATTTTTTCAAAGGGTTGTGATTTTTAGATGAGTTGTGACTTTTCCAAAGAGTTGTTACTTTTTCAATAAGTTGTGACTTTTTCAAAGAGTTCTGACTTTTTCAAAGTGTTGTGACTTCTCGTAAAGGTCATGATTTTTCAGATAAGACACAAAAAATATTTGTTCATACTACCCTTTGTTGACTATAAATAGAGGAATTTCCTCTCATTTTTCAACAACAATATTTTCTAATCTTGTACTCTACTTCTTCTTGCATTTTTAATTTTTTTGTGTGATTTATCGTTGAGTGAGTTCGAAGTTTAGCGGATTATGAGGTACCACTATTTTGATGACGTAAGTCTTTCTATCCTAAGAGGGTATATTTCATAACCTCGAGTACTTGAGGAAAATAATATAATTTTGATGATATAATAAATATTTCTTTGCTTAATATGTGCATTAGTATGTAATGTTCCAATATGAAGTTAACATGTTGTAGTCTAAATTCAATTGTTTTTGTTCACAATTTCTCTTGTGATGTAGATATATGCTTTTGCATACCTTTTTCCAAAATTTAGAGAATTGTCACGATTTGGTTTGGATGCTCAAGACAAAAGAATGACTTTTTTTATGAATGTTACTTATGTGATTTAGACTCTCAGGAAGTTTGCTTTAAAATAGTTATTACTATATAAACATTGCCCTTTTATTTTACTTATTTACTATTTCTTGATATTTCAGTACTTTAGACGAAGAAAAGTTCATATGACTTGTAATAACGTCAGTTGAATTTTGTAAATTTTTTGTCTGATTTATTGTCGTTGAGTGAGTTCGAAGTTTAGTGGAATATGAGGTACCACTATTCTGATGAAGTAAGTCATTCTATCCTAAGAGTGTATATTCCATAACCTTGAGTGCTTGAAGAATATAATATAACTTTGATGATATAATAATTATTTTTTTGGTTAACTAGTTTTTCAACACGTGTGTTGCACGTGATTACCAATTCAAAAAATATATGGCATAGTAAATTATATTGCTTATTTAAGCGAAGATTTGAATAATAAGTTTTCCACAAAATAATATTACAGATTCTTTTGTGAATGTTCTTTTGTCTTGAACATCAAAAAAATAAATCATGACAATTATTTAACTCTTAAGAAGTCTAATAATTTTGAAAATAGTTATTCAGAAGCATATATCTACATCATAAGAGCATTTATTAACAAAAACAAATGTATTTAGACTAAATCATGTTAACTTTATATATTGGAACATTACATATTAATGTACATATTAAGTAAAAAAATAACTATTATATAATCAAAATTATTTTCCTCAAGTAGTCGTGGTTATGGGATATACCTTCTTAGGATATAATGATTTACTTCATCAGAATAGTGGCACCTCATATTCCGCTAAACTTCGAACTCACTCAACGACAATATATTACACGAATTTTTTAAAATGCAAGAAGAAAAAGAGGTAGAAGATTAAAAAAAAATTGTGGTTGAAAAATGAGAGGAAGCCCCTCTATTTATAGTCAATAAAGGGTAGTATGAAAAAGTGTTTTTTGTGTCTTATCCGAAAAGTCATGACCTTTCCGAGAAGTCACAACCCTTTGAAAAAGTCACAACTTATTGAAAGAGTCACAACTATTTGGAAAAGTCACAGCTCATCGAAAAATCACAACCCTTTTAAAAAAGTCACAACTTATCGGAAAAGTCACAACTCATCGAAAAATCACAACCCTTTGAAAAAAGTCACAACTTATCGGAAAAATCACAACTCATCGAAAAAGTCACAGCCTAAGTTAAGGATATTATAGTAATATAACATTCAAGTTAGGAGTTCATGCTTTTAAGGTAATATAGATATAGATATATACATTAGTATGTAATGTTCAAATATATGAAGTTAACATTATGTAGTGTAAATTCATTTGTTTTTTGTTAACAATTTTTCTTGTGATGTAGATATATGGTTCTGAATATCTTTTTCCAAAATTCAGAGAATTGTCACGATTTGGTTTTGTTGCTCAAGACAAAAGAATGACTTTATTTATCAATGTTACTTATGTGATTTAGACTCTCAGAAAGTTTGCTTCAAAATAGTTATTACTACATAAATATTGCCCTTTTGTTTTACTTATTTATTATTTTTTAATATTTCATTATTTTAGACGAACAAAAGTTCATATGACTTGTAATAACGTCAGTTGAATTTTGTAAATTTTTTGTCTGATTTATTGTCGTTGAGTGAGTTCGAAGTTTAGCGGAATATGAGGTACCACTATTCTGATGAAGTAAGTCATTCTATCCTAAGAGTGTATCTTCCATAACCTTGAATGCTTGAAGAATATAATATAATTTTGATGATATAATAATTATTTTTTGGTTAATATTTACATTAGTATGTAATGTTCCAATATATGAAGTTAACATGATGTAGTCTAAATTCATTTGTTTTTGTTAACAATTTCTCTTGTGATATAGATATATGGTTCTAAATATATTTTTCCAAAATACAGAGAATTGTCACGATTTATTTTTGATGCTCAAGAAAAAAGAATGACTCTATTTATCAATGTTACTTATGTGATATAAACTCTCAGAAAGTTTGATTCAAAATAGTTAATACTATATAAGCATTGCCCTTTTGTTTTACATATTTATTTTTTAAAAATATTTCAGTATTTTAGATGAAGAAAAATTCATATGCCTTGTAATAACGTCAGTTGAAGTTTGTATTAGTTTAATTTTTATTATTCATTTAGCTAATTTTATGAGATAAATATTTTCATTAACGCAAATATATATTTATATTTGGGTAGGTATATGTATTTAAATTAATTTATTATATATGTCACAAATGTATTATCAAGTTAACGAGATCTTCTAACTTCGAAATATATTATTTTAAAATGTTTCGAGTTCTTCTTTAAAACAAAACTCACAAAAAAAGTTCTTCACATGTTCATATGATATCTAAACAATTTAACATAGAATACACATACAAAACACATCTGGTTAGATGACAAGAAAAATACAAAACAAATATTGTCTATAAGGTTGTATTAGTGAGATAAGACTAAATACATGATTGAACCTCATCAAATTGAAATAAAGGTATACATAATTGCATTTAATTAATAAAAAATTTCATGGACCATCTTCATAGGTTTACGTGAATAAGAGATATATATGACGATCCACATAAACATTCACAAAAGAATCTGCAATATTATTTTTTGCTAAGCATATTATTCAAATCTTTGCTTAAATAAGCAATACTATTTACTATAGCATATATTTTTAAAATTGGTAATCACGTGCAATGCACATGTAAAAAACCTAGTATATATATATATTGTCACGCCCCAAGATACCCCCAAGACGCGTACACGGGACCTCAGACCACAAGTAATCGCAAGCTAACCCTGCTGGCATGATCATGAGCATACTAAATATAAACTGAATAATAAAAAATGTGCGGAAGCTATAATCATAAATAAATATGAATGATGGGGAATACCCAAATACTATAACTGAGATATATGAAAACTGATGAGTTTAATACAAGGAAGATATTAACTCAATACTAAGCTAAATCTATCTATGTCTGAAAATAGCCTCTAACTGACTAGAAATGCTGGGACAGGCCCCAACTAAGTCTAGCAAAATTGAAACTAAAGGACTAAAAATACTGAAAAGAAACTCATGACTATTGTCCTCGGAGAATGAGGACTTACCACTGATTCTGCTGAACTGGACATCGGTAACCGATCTAAGCGTGATCTGGATGCTGTGAATCTGAACCTACATCATGAGAAGATGTAGTGCACTTATGCGTCAATACTTGAAAGGTACTGAGCATGCAGGATAGAATACAACTGAAATAACATATAAATGAACAAAGCAAATAGGAAATGATATAATCTGAACATGATAATGATAATGAATGCTGAGAGAACTGAATGCAGTGACCAATTTATAACATGCTGAAACTGAATACTGGATGTACTGATAAATGGTCAATGCAATAGAATCTAACTGAATTGTGGGAGCTACTAATAACCGATAATAAAACCACATGAGCTAAATGTGGAGTCCGATGTATACGCCCCATCAATAGGACCCAATATACCCTGCCAGAGGTATACAAGCATGCTGGCGTGATCACTGAAATGATGCCCACAGAGGGGACTTAAAATATATGTGGCTAGTAGTTCTGGGACTATTTGGTTACACTGAACCCTAGTTCAACTCGATATTATACTACTCCCAATGGATTATGTAATTAACACATTATGACTGAATTTCTGTAAGTTACTGGATAGCTCGAACTGAACATGCAATCTGAGAATGCAACAATTAAACTGATATTGATGCATTAATAATTGTGGCATGTATATCTGAATAACTGAAATATCTGACCTAGCATGTGTAATTCAAGAACTAAAGAAATACATAGCTAGGGTTCTAGAATTCATGCAATAAACTGAATATTAACAAACTAGTCTGATTTGGATCATTCTAACACCTAAGAACCCAATAATTCTAACATTCAAGAAACCCTAGGTCTAGTCATAATAGGGAATCAAGAAACAGACTGAAAATTAGGGACCTAATGTCACGCCCCAAACTCAGGGGGGGAACTGGCTCCTAATGCCAAAACTCAGGCCCGAGCCGACCCTGCTAAACCATTTGCTACTAGCGCATGGCAGCCACACACACAATCAAGAAAACAAACAAGTATATCTCGGCTTAAAACTAAGCCCTCGGCCGGCAATGCCCCTGTCAAGTGATCTATAAAAGAAACAGCTACTCCCAGGAGATCATATAAATAAATAGCAAACTAGCACAGAAGTCCTGATTGGGCCGTCGAGGCTACCATGATATCTATACCAAAACTAAAAGCAGGTATATATCAATACAATACATCAAATAACTCACAAGCTTCAGCAAACCAACAACCTAGGCCAGTATGGCCATAACGTAGCTATACACCCCAGACACTAGTCTGCAAGCCTCAAAGAGTAGAAAAGATTAGTGGGACAGGGCCCCAGTCTACCCATAAAAATATACACAACAAAAGCTAACCAACCTCCAAACTCTGGCAGCTCCGGAGAAAAAGGGCTAGACAACCGGATAAAAGTCAATCCTGCTGCTGAGGAGGTCTACTCGGTCGTCTGTCAGGACCTGCATGCATGAATGCAGCATGCAGCTCCCCCAAGGTAATGGGGCGTCAGTACAAAATAATGTACAGAGTATGAAAGGCAGTAGACTATGAGGAGGTATCCTGATATACTGGAATAATCTGATAAATAAATCAAGGATAAGATAAGTGTACTGACCTGCTCCTAAATATAAACTTATCAAAACTAATAAAACAACAACCTAACCAAGCCCCCATAAGCTCGGTAGGTACAAACAGCACAGAAGACCACCTACTCAGGCCCCCATAAGCCCGAAAGGTGCCAATCAACCTACATACCCCTATCGGTAGTCCCCTAGCCCCGTAGGCAGTCACACAACCCTCTTAGGCATTAATATAGCCCCATAGGCAGAACATATCTCTCTTAGTCATCAACATAGCTTATAGACAACTCATAGCCCTCTTAGACAACAATATGGTCTTGTAGGTAGCACATAGCCTTCTTAGGCGTCAATATAGCCCCGTATTTCCTAAGCTTCGTAAACACTATATATACACAGCTGGTACACACCTATAAACAATTCATAATTATTCTTAAATCGGTAGATTTGCCATATTTCCCTAACTTGTCGAAACGTCCGTAGAAATTTATTAAAACAACCATAAAAAAATCCCGAGATGATTACCTTAGTTAACAAAGTTTAAACCTTGAAGAAACACCAATAACTACAAATTTATATCTTTAAAAACCAGCTCCAAACACAGCTAATAGATGGGAAAAATGATTGCCACGTGTAGGGAATACGTTTCTAGGCACGGGGGCAATGTTTAATGGTAGAAATCGTCAAAAACTAACCTTCATAATGCTAGAACTCCATAGGAACCGTCTCTTCAGTTTTCTCTCTGGTTTGGAACTGAAATGAAACGTTTTCATGGCTTAAAACGTTAAATAAGCCGACATACAATATTTTTTACCCGACCCGGATTCTGCCCCGGCAGTCCCTAGTAAAACCCTCATAACCTTTTACTCTGATGTCGGTTTGATATGGGGTTTTGTGCGTTGTAAACTAGACTCGTAGGGCTTCGATTTAATGGGTAATAGGCCTTCTAAATATTGATATATTGGGAGAAAACATCGAATACATTGACCCAAATTTCAGAGAATCTTTAAAAGGGACTTACGATAACTTTTGCCAACTTTTATTTTGCCACTTACTTAACTTCAAAACTTGAGATACAACCCTTAAACACTTAAAATATGACATACCACATCAATTTTAATTTATTACTCACCCTCCTTGTCTTTCCACGAAGATACGAGTTAATTTAGATGTTTTAAAAAATCGGGGTCACGCCGTTAAGTCCATAGGAGTTTAAAAAATTTAGGCAGAATATCCTTTGTAAATGTGACTATCCAGGAACATGAAACACAAAAATTCTAACCTAGATTTTTCACAGGATGACATAAATAACTAAGCACGATAGCTCCACAATAACAGTACGAGCAAATATACAACGACAACAACAATAATAATAATAAGCAACAATATAAAAATATCAGATTGGTATCTAACCTCATTGCACTAATATAAACTGATATGCCATCACCTTGGGGTATTAAACAAATGAGGATATTTGGACCTCATGCCATCCTCAGCCTCCCAGGTCACCTCTTCTCTATTCTTGTTTCTCCACAATACTTTAACAGAAGCCACCTCTTTAGTCCTCAATTTATGGACCTGTTGATCTAATATGGCAATTGGAGTTTCCTCGTAGGACAACTCCTTTGTGATATGACCATTCTCAAACGGGACAACCCGAGAAGGGTCTCCTATGCACTTCCGTAGCATCGATACATGGAAAACTAGATGAACAGATTATAGCCCCGAAGGCAATTCTAACTCATGAGACACTCGTCCTACCCTCCGAAAGATCCGGTATGGCCCAATGAATCTTGGACTAAGCTTGCCATTTTTGCCAAATCTCGTAACACCCTTCATAGGTGAGACTTTCAAGAATAGCCAGTCATCGACACAAAACTCTAAGTCCCTTCGTCGCACATCTGAGTATGACTTCTGTCGGCTTTGAGCTGTTAGCAACCTCTCCCGTATGAGCTTGACCTGCTCCACTGTGTGTTGTACTAAGTCGGGTCCAATCAACCATGACTCACCTACCTCAAACCATCCTATGGGGGATCTACATTTTTTCTCATACAAAGCCTTAGAAGGTGCCATCCCGATGCTGGAATGATAACTATTATTGTATGCAAACTCTATAAGAGGTAAGTGGTCATTCCAACTCCCCTTCAAGTCTAGCGCACATGCTCGTAGCATATCCTCGAGTGTCAAAATTGTGCGCTCAGCCTGGCCATCTGTCTGAGGGTGAAAGAATGTACTAAGATTAACATGTGTCCCCAATCTTTTCTGGAAGGACTTCCAGAAGTTGGCGGTGAATAGTTCTCCTCTATCAGAGATAATAGATACTGGGAAGTCGTGTAGCCTAACAATCTCCATAATATAGAGTCCTGCATAGTCTTCAGCCGTAAAAGTAGCCCTGACTGGTAAGAAGTGGGTTGATTTTGTTAGTCTATCAACAATTACCCAAATAGAGTCAAACTTGTAACGCGATTGAGGTAACCCTGTAATAAAATCCATATTAATTGCTTCCCACTTCCACAAAGGAATGGCTATCTCCTAAACTAGCCCAGCGGGCTTTTGGTGCTCAACCTTCACCTGTTGGCAGTTAGGACACTGTGCCACAAACTCAACAACGTCGTTCTTCATCCCGTGCCACCAATAGATCTCCTTAATATCATGGTACATCTTTGTCGAACCAGGGTGAATAGAATAACGGGAATGATGTGCCTCTTCCATAATCTGATGCGGAAGCCCTACAACATTCGGAACACACAATCGACCACTATATATAAGGACTCCATCTCCTGCTATATCAAATGCTAAAGTCTGTTGATTCTGAGCCTTGGCTCTGAGCTGCTCTAAGCTAGGATCCTCTTGTTGCCGTGATTTTACTTCTACAACTAGAGATGATATGGTTGTGTCCTGAATTATTACCCTACTATCATCTACCTCTAATAGTTTGACTCCCAAGCTAGCTAACTGATGAAGCTCTTGTGTTAGCTCACGCTTCTCAACACCTTAATATGATAAACTACCCATAGATCTTCGACTGAGGGCATCAGCTACCACATTCACCTTTCCTAGATGATATAAAATGTCCACGTCGTAGTCTTTCAGTAACTCAAGCCATTGACGTTGTCGTAGATTTAACTCCTTCTGTCTAAAGATATATTGAAGGCTTTTATGATCTGTGAAGATGTCAACATGAACACCATACAAATAGTGTCTCTAGATCTTTAGCGGATGCACAACTGCAGCCAACTCTAAATTGTGGGTCGGATAGTTCTTCTCATGCTTTCTCAACTACCTTGAAGCATATGAGATAACCTTACCATGTTGCATTAGAACACATCCCAACCCAACACCAGAAGCATCACAGTACACTGTATAGCCTTCTGAATAATCTGGCAATGCAAGAACTGGTGTTGATGTCAACCTATCCTTCAACTCCTGGAAACTATGCTCGCAACCCTCAATCAACTGGAACTTAGCTGCTTTTTGAGTCAGCTTCCTTAATGGGGATGAAATTGAAGAAAACCTCTCTACAAACCTTCTGTAGTACCCAGCTAACCCTAAAAAGCTACGAACCTCAGTCGGAGTCATAGGTTTGGGCCAAGTCTGTACGTCCTCAATCTTTTGTGTATCAACCGCAATGCCTACATCTGATACAATATGGCCTAATAAAGAAACAGAGTTCAACCAGAACTCACATATAGAAAAATTTGCATAAAGTTCTCGGTCTAGAAGAACCTGAAGGAATGCTCGCAGATGATTTGCATGCTCATCTTTTGAACGTGAATACAGCAAAATATCATCAATAAATACAATCACAAACAAGTCTAGATAAGGCCTAAATATACTATTCATCAGGTCCATGAACATTGCTGGGGCATTTGTTAATCCAAAAGACATTACCAAGAACTCAAAGTGTCCATATCTAGTTCTAAAAGCTGTCTTTGAAACGTCTTTCTCCCGAACTCGTATCTGGTGGTACCCTGAACTTAAATCAATCTTTGAGAAACACTTAGCACCTTGTAACTGATCAAACAAGTCATCTATCCTTGTAAGGGGATACTTATTCTTTATGGTTGCCTTATTCAGCTATTGGTAATCGATACACATTCTCAGTGAGCCATCTTTCTTCCTTACGAACAACACTGGTGCACCCTATGGTGAAGCACTAGGCCTAATAAAGCCTTTATCCAGCAAGTCTTTCAGCTGATCATTCAACTCATTTAGCTCAGCAGGAGTAATTCTATAAGGAGGGATAGATATGGGTTGTGTACCTAGTAGCATATCGATAGTAAAATCAATTTCGCATTCTGGAGGGATACTAGGGAGCTCGTCTGGAAATACATCTTCAAACTCACTAACTACCGGAATAGACTGAAGAATCGTTGGTTCTGCATCTATATCATAAAAGCGAACAAGATGATAAATACAACCCTTAGTGATCATCCTCCTCGCCTTAAGATAGGAAATAAACCTACCTTTTGGAGTTGCTATTTCCCCTTTCCATTCCCGAACTGCCTCTCCTGGAAAGTGGAATCTAACAATCTTTGTATGGTACTCAACATTAGCATAACAAGATGCTAACCAGTCCATACCCATACTGACGTCGAAATCGACCATCTCTGACTCTATGAGATTTACAGAGGTATGACGTTCGATAATTTTGACCGTGCAACCTCGATAGACTATCCTGGCAATAATAGACTCACTAACTGGTGTATATACAATAAAGGGTCAATCTAATGACTCTTCTACTATAAATAATTCCCCGAAATAAATGGAGTAACATAAGACAGAGTAGATCTAGGATCTATCAAAGCATAAACACAATGGGAGCAAACAATTAATGTACCTGTCACAACATTTGGTGATGACTTTGAGTCCTGTCGGCCGGATAGTGAATATGTACGGCTCTGTCAACTACTAGAACTAGATGCTCCCTCTCTGCCTCTGCCTCTATCTCTACGTGCTGAAGTCTGGGGTCTATGCCCTGTAGACTGTGCGGATGAGGAGGAACCTACTGTTGACCTGGTCGACTGACCTATACCACCCTGACCTATGGTAGGGCATTTTCTCCACCCATGGCCCTCATGTACACAAGAATAACAACCTGTGGAACCCTGTCTGCACCTCCCGAAAGACATCCTACCACAAGTAGCGCAACGCGGTAGGGATGACCTAGCCTGGTGTGAACCTCTCTACTGGTGAGAGCCCGATGCTCATGAATCCTCACCTGGGCCTGATTGTCCCTGACGATCAAATCTACTACCCTAGAACTATTGTGGTGGAGGTCTAGGTGGCCTAATAGAATATCGAGGTCTGGGACCACCCTGAAAATCTCCCTGTGAACCTGCGGGCCTACCCCTCTTCTGTCTCTCTCTCTTAACCCGCTCACTCATATATTGCAAATGTCGGAGATCCTCTATGCCTTGTGAAAATGCCTGAATTCACGAGATATCCATATTATTATTTAGTGTAGCGGTAGAACAAGCATCGATAAAGTCTGAATCGAGCCCTCCCACAAATCTACGCACCCTACCATGCATCGTATCAACAAATGCTGGTGCATATCTAGCCAATGAATCAAATCTCAGCCCGTACTCTCGGACACTCATGCTGCCCTGTCGGAGGTTTAGAAACTGGTCCACCCGGCCATCCCTAATCTCTCGAGGCAGGTAGTGATCTATGATTGCTTCTGTAAAGCTATCCCAAGTGGGTAGGGATGCATCTTTTCCCCTAGATCTCTCCCAACTCTCGTACCACAATACTGCAACATCGCGCAATTGAAATGCTGCTAACTCAACTGACTCAGTCGCTGACGCATGCATGACTCTAAAGATCCTATGAAGCTGATCAATAAGGTATTGAGGGTCTTCTCTGCGATCTGTTCCTGTAAACTGTGGAGGATTCAAGGCAAGAAATTCACGAACTATAGAACTTCTGGGTCCCTTCAGAAGGTCCGGCAACATATGACACAACTGGCTGGCGATGTGCAGCTATTAACTATCATAACATATATACTACACTCTTGAAATCCTGATCAGATAGAATAGAAGGAACTAGAGGTGGTACTGTTGGTGGAGCCGGAAGTCCTGTAGCCCTCGGAGGCTCCTGAAGCAGTGGAGAAGCTATAGGGGGTGAGAAGATGTCTCCCCCTGGGTCTCATAATGGGCTACCTCCACCTGTGGTACCTTGTCGTTACCCTCGCTTGCAGTTGTATCTAGCCCCTGGCTAGCAGTGGTATGTCTAGTGTCACCCATCTCTATCTGCATACAAGTACCAATTATAAGCTAGAAACCTCAACCCTTAAGACACCGCTCTATAACACGAGGTTAGCAAAAGAGGGATAGTCATTCTAACATGTCCGATAGCTTCTTGCATATCGAATGTGGTGCACAACACATTTATAAACAAGACTCTACTAGACACGGCTTGCATACTCCCTAGGATACGACGTTGCTCTGATACCAAGTTTATCACGCCCCAAACTCGGGGGGAGCAACTGGCTCCTAATGCCAAAACTCAGGCCCGAGACGACCCTGCTAAACCATTTGCTACTAGCGCATGGCAGCCACACACACAATCAAGAAAACAAAGAAGTATATCTCGTCTTAAAACTAAGCCCTCGGCCGGCAAGGTCCCCGTCAACTGATCTATAAAAGAAACAGCTACTCCCAGGAGATCATATAAATAAATAGCCAACTAGCACAGAAGTCCTTATTGGGCCATGAGGCCACCATGATATCTATACCAAAACTAAAAGCAGGTATATATCAATACAATACATCAAACAACTCATAAGATTCAGCAAACCAACAACATAGGCCAGTATGGCCATAACGTAGCTATACACCCCACACACTAGTCTGCAAGCCTCAAAGAGTAGTAAAGATTAGCGGGACAGGGCCCCAACCTACCCATAAAAATATACACAACAAAAGCTAACCAACCTCCAAACTCTGGCAGCTCTGGAAGAAAGGGGCTAGCCAACTGGATAAAAGCCAATCTTGCTGCTGAGGAGGTCTACTCGGTCGTCTGTCAGGACCTGCATGCATGAATGCAGCATGCAGCTCCCCCAAGGCAATGGGGCGTCAGTACAAAATAATGTACAAAGTATGAAAGGCAGTAGACTATGAGGAGGTATCCTGATATACTGGAATAATCTGATAAATAAATCAAGGTTAAGATAATTGTACTGACCTGCTCCTAAATCTAAACTTATCAAAACTAATAAAACAACAACCTAACCAAGCCCCCATAAGCTCGGTAGGTACAAACAACACACAAGACCACGTACTCAGGCCCCCATAAGCTCGAAAGGTGCCAATCAACCTATATACCCCTATCGGTAGTCCCCTAGCCCCGTAGGCAGTCACATAACCCTCTTAGGCATTAATATAGCCTCGTAGGCAGAACATATCTCTCTTAGTCATCAACATAGCTTATAGATAACTCATAGCCCTCTTAGACAACAATATGGTCTTGTAGGTAGCACATAGCCTTCTTAGGCGTCAATATAGCCCAGTAGGCAACTCATAGACCTTCTAGGCAGCAATATAGCCCCGTAGGCAACTCATAGCCCTTTTAGGCATCCATATAGCCTTGTAGGCAGAACATAGCCCTTCTAGGCATAGATCACATTCATGTAGCTAACCACAATAGCCCCAAAGGCAACAATAACAGTCCAATCACTAAAAGCGAGAAATTTAGTAATATGCAACCTATAAAAATAGCCTCTAAGTCGTGTCCAACATAGGGACGCTACTAATTGAATAAGAATCCCGACAAGGGAGGATTATATCAACTCGAGTAGCCAATAATCAACAATAATGACTAAAAGTGTAACAAGGATAACAACCCAATTATATTTCTCCTAAGCTTTAAGGAAACATGCCATAAGTAGGGAATAACCTTAACATACCTTTCCAATGAACGCTCGGAAGACTATACTTACTTCACGAAAGTTGTTCCTTATGCCCTAAGCTTCACAAACACTATATATACACAACTGGTATGCACCTATAAACAATTCATAATTATTATTAAATCGGCAGATTTGCCATATTGCCCCAACTTGTCGAAACGTCCGTAGAAATTCATAAAAATAACCATAAAAGAGTCCTGAGATGATTACCTTAGTTAACCAAGTTTAAACCTTGAAGAAACACCAATAACTACAAATTTATATCTTCAAAAACCAGCTGCAAACACAGCTAATAGAAGGGAAAAATGATTGCCACGTGTAGGGATTACGTTTCTAGGAACGGGGGCAATGTTTAATGGTAGAAATCATCAAAAACTAACCTTCATAATGCCAGAAACCCATAGGAACCCTCTCTTCAATTTTCTCTCTGGTTTTGAACTGAAATGGAATGTTTTCATGGCTTAAAACGTTAAATAATCCGACATACCATATTTTTGACCCGACCCGAATTCTGCCCCGGCAGTCCCTAGTAAAACCCTCATAACTTTTTACTCTGATGTCGGTTTGATACGGGGTTTTGTGCATTGAAAACTAGACTCGTAGGGATTCGATTTAATGGGTAATAGGCCTTCTAACTATTTATATATTGGGAGAAAACATCCAATTCATTTGACCCAAATTTTAGAGAATCTTCAAAAGGAACTTACGATAACATTCGCCAAATTTTATTTTGCCACTTACTTAATTTGAAATCTTGAAATACAACCCTTGAACACTTAAAATATGACATACCACATCATTTTTAATTTATTACTCACCCTTCTTGTCTTTCCACGAAGATACGAGTTAATTTAGACGTTTAAAATATCTGGGTGTTACACCTAATGGGTGAAAGGAAGCCACTACTGAAATCCCACATACCTGGTGATGAAATCTATGGAGAAATATTTTGATTTTGTGGCTGGAACTGATGGAACCTTGTTGCATTCTTGAACTAGAGTTCTTTACTTCTCTTCTTCTCTTAGCGTTCTATTTTTTCTAAGTTTGATTTATAATTTGACTTAAGGTAAGTTATAGTTATGTTTATAGGATTAAACTGACTAAAAACTCATAATTTAAAGTCTAAACAATGTAGCTTAGGGGCCCAACAAAATAGGAAAAGACCAAAAGACCCCTGACTTAACTGCTGTCGGAGTCACTGACGGACGGGACTGACAGACCGTCGATCGACTAACGGTCCGTGCTGGTCAACCGTCACTCGTGACTGGGAGTCTAACAATGAGGGTCTAACTTATGGCCCTAGACTACGGACCGTGGTCTAACTTACAGTTCGTAGGTCCTAGTCGTGGGTCAACCCTTAGCTGAAATTATTGAGGCTTCTGGGAGGAGGGTTGCACTGTCCATCCACAGACCGTGGTCTGACTTACGGTCCATAGGTGGCACCTGTAGCTTCTGAAATTCTACAAATCTGGTCTATTTTGAATACGGGGTGTTACATTATCTCCCCCTTGGGACCATTCGTCCTCGAATGTAGACTAAACTAGCTGAAAAGGAGGGAGAGGGCTGCAATCCCTACCACTAAACACTGAGAACTGAATTTCTGACTGAACTGAGTTCCAAGACATGCAAATACTCTGAAAATGCAAGTACAAACTGAAGGAACATGATTCTAAGACTTAATTTATGCATGAATGACTGAAAATCTGAAGAGGAACTATTACCTCGAGCTGGAGTGGAATCGGGAGGAAAGAGATGAGGATACTTGGATTTTATCGCTGCTTCTGCTTCCCAAGTAGCTCCCTCTATGGAATGACTCATCCACAAAACTTGACTGAAGCAACTTCCTTCTTTCTCAATCTTCTAACCAGACGATCGAGAATCTGAACTGGTACATCCTCATATAAAAGGCTATTTTTATAGCCACACTCTCTAATGACACTATAGATGCTGGATCACTCACACACTTCTTCAAAAGTGAAATGTGAAAAACCGTATGCACTGCTGCTAATTCTTCTCGCAGCTCTAACTCATAAGCCACTTTACAAATCCTCTTCAGAAACTTGTAAGGGCCTACATATCTAGGACTGAGCTTCACTTTCTTGCCAAATATCATCACCCCTTTCATAGGTGACACTTTCAGAAAAACCCAATCATCAACTTGGAACTCTAATTCCCTTCTTCTCACATCTGCATAAGACTTCTGGCGACTCTGGGTAGTCTTAAGTCTATCTCTAATGAGTGGCACTTTCTCCATAGAATCAAGGACTGAATCTGGTCCTATCAAGGCTGCTTCACCTACTTCAAACCAACCAACTGGAGATCTACATCTATGCCCATACAATGTCTCATAAGGGGATATCTGAATGCTGGAATGGTAACTATTGTTGTAGGCGAACTCAATAAGAGGAAGGTGATCATCCCAACTACCCTCGAAGTCGATCACACAAGCTCTCAACATGTCCTCTAAGGTCTGAATGGTACGCTCTGCCTGACCATCTATCTGGGGATGAAATGTTGTGCTAAGATTAACTTGAGTACCACGACCTTTCTGAAATGACTTCCAAAAATGGGAGGTAAACTGAGGACCTCTATTTGAGATGATAGACAAAAGGAACCCCATGCAACCTCACAATATATTTAATATAAAGCTTGGCGTAATCCTCCGCCGAATCTATAGTCTTGACCGCTAAAAAGTGAGAAGACTTAGTAACCCTATCAACAATCACCCAAATCAAGTCATGTTGTCTGCGAGTATGAGGTAAACCTGTGATGAAGTCCATGTTGATCACTTCCCACTTCCAAGTAGGAATGTCAATCTCTTGTGTCATACCTCTTGGTTTATGATGTTCTACCTTGACTTGCTGGCAATTGGGGCACTTAGCCACAAAATCTGCTATATATATTTTCATACCATTCCACCAATAGACTTCCCGCAGATCGTAGTACATCTTAGTGGAACCTGGATGAATAGAATATCTGGAGTTATGGGCCTCTACAAGAATATGCTGTCTCAATTCGCCCACATTAGGAACACATAATCGACCCTGGTAGCGAAGCACACCATCTCCCCCTTGGGAGAAAACCTCCACTCTCTGATTGTCGATTGCACCCTTAAGATCAAACAAGATTGGATCACTGTCTTGTTTTTCCTTAACCTCTACTACCGAAGAATATTCTTCCCCATTTTGAACTGTTACAGCACTATCTGATATGCTCATAAGACGAACTCCTAGGCGAGAAAGTCTGTGAACATCCTTTGCTAGCTCTCTTCTTTATTCCTGAACATGTGCTACACTACCCATGGATAATCTGCTAAGATCATCTGCTACTACATTCGCCTTACCCAGATGGTAATGCACACTCATATCATAATCTTTGAGGAACTCAAGCCACCTTCTCTGGCGAAGATTCAACTCTTTCTAGGTGAATACATATTGGAGGCTCTTATGGTCTGTGAGCACATCTACGTGAACACCATACAAGTAGTGTCTCCAAATCTTGAGTGCAAACACCACTGCTGCAAGCTCGAGGTCATGAGTCGGATAATTCTTCTCATGTACCTTAAGCTATCTAGAAGCATAAGCTATAATCTTACCTCGCTGCATCAAAACACAACCTAGACCGACCCTGGATGCATCACAATAGATCACATAGCCATCTGAACCCTTTGGTAGAGTCAAGACAAGAGTTGTAGTCAACTTAGTTTTCAGTTCTGCAAAGCTTTTCTCACAATCATCTGACCACTGGAACTTAACCTTTACTGAGTCAACCTAGTCAATGGTAAGGCTATGGATGAAAATCCTTCCACGAACCCTCTGTAATAGCCCGCTAGACCTAAGAAACTTCTGATATTGTAGTAGAGGTAGGTCTGGGCCATTGTTTCACTGCTTATATCTTCTGGGAATATACTTGAATTCCTTTACTAGACACATTATGCCCAAGGAAAGCAACTGATTGTAACCAAAACTCGCACTTGTTAAATTTTGCAAATAACTGGCGATTTTTAAGAGTTTCCAGAACAACTCTCAAATGAGTCGCATGTTCTTCCTTATTCCTAGAGTACATGAGGATATCATCAATAAAGACGATAACGAACAAGTCTAAGTACTGCTTGAACACCCTATTCATCAAATCCATAAAAGTTGCAGGAGCATTGGTTAGTCCAAATGACATAACTACAAATTCGTAATGACCATACCGAGTTCTAAAGGCTGTCTTCAGAATGTCACTATCTCTGACTCTAAGATGATGATAACCTGATCTGAGGTCTATCTTCGAGAAATGACTAGCACCCTAAATTTGGTCGAACAAGTCATCAATCCTAGGGATGGGATACTTATTCTTGATTGTGACCTTGGTCAACTATCTATAGTCAATGCACATTCGGAGAGAACCATCTTTCTTCTTTACTAACAACACTGGTGCACCCCATGGTGAAATACTAGGTCTGATGAAGCCTTTATCTAGAAGGTCTTTCAACTGCTCTTTCAATTCCTTAAGCTTAGTTGGAGCCATTCTCTAAGGAGGAATAGAGATAGGCTGGGTATCTTGAAGGAGATCAATTCCAAAGTTGATTTACCTTTTTGGAGGAACTCCGAGAAAATCATCTAGAAACACTTTTGGAAACTCATTGACTACAGGGACTGACTCAAGAGTTGAGGTTTTAGAGCTTGAATCCTTAAACCGAACTAGATGATAGAGATAACCCTTAGAGATCATCTTTCTGGCCTTAAGGTAGGAAATGAGTTGACCCATAGGCGCTAAGCTATTACCCTTCCATTCTAAGATTGGTTCATTTGGAAACTGAAAACGAACAATCCTAGTTCTATAGTCGACTGAGGCAAAATAGGAATGTAACCAATCCATGCCTAGAATGACATCAAAGTCTACCATTTATAACTCTGCAAGGTGTGTTGAGGTGACTTTCTAAGAGACTGTGATAGGGCAATTTCGTTATACCCATCTAGCTATAATTGGGTTATCGACTGGAGTAGAGACTGAGAAGGGTTCTGAAAGAGTTTCTAGGCTAACACTGAATTGGACTGTTATGTAAGGAGTTACAAAAGACAAAGTAGCCCCTGGATCTAACAATGCATAAACATCAAGATCAAAGACTCATAACGTACCAGTGACTACATCAGGATAAGCTTCTTGATCTTGACGAGCTTGAAGAGCATAGAGCTTGTTTTGGCGTTGTCCGCTACCTGTACCAAAAAAGTTACCCTGCTGAGTCGGGCGACCTGATGGTGCTGTTGAAGTTGTAGACTGAGCTCTACCATTACTTCCTCCTTGACCTTGTCTTGAAGGACAATCCCTTAACCTGTTACCAGACTGACCACACACAAGGCATCCTTCTTTTCCTGCAAGACACTCACCTGGATGGTTCTTACCACACTAGGGAAAGTTGGGTAGGGTTTGGTGCCTGAAACACTACCTTGAGACTTAGAGCCTGATGCCCTACCTTACTGATCGTTATGAAACCTGGATGATGGAACACTAGCTGATGAAGGGGTTGGATTCGAAGACATCTGCTGAAACTGTGAGCGATGTCCACCACTCGATTTATGTTGGGAATACTCGTAGTTACCTGTTCTTGCTTTCTTACTCTCCTTATCCTGTTCCCTAAGCTTATCACCCTCAACCTATTGAGCATGAGTCCTGAGACATGAGCCATGAGCATCGAGATGTTCATATCTTCCAACAACATAGCATTCCTACACTCTGTATTCACTAAGTCTGACACCCCATAAAGAAACTTATTCACATGAGCCCTGGAGTCAACAACCATGTGAGGAGAATACCTGGAGAGTTGGTTAAACTTGAGCCCATACTCTTGGACCGTCATGTTACCCTGCCTTAAGTTCATAAATTCCTGGGCTGTTGCTTCTCTCAACTTTATGGGGGAAAACCTGTCCAGAAAAGTTTCACTGAAACAATTCCAACTTAATGGGGAAAAACCTGTCCATGCTGGCGTGATCACTGAAATGATACCCACAGAGTACCCACAGAGGGGACTTACAACCTACGTGGCTAGTAGTTCTGGGACTATTTGGGTACACTGAACCCTAGTCCAACTTGGTATTATACTACTCCCAATGGATTATGTAATTAACACATTATGACTAAATTTCTATAAGTTACTGGATAGCTCGAACTGAACATGCAAACTGAGAATGCAACAATTAAACTGATTTTGATGCATTAATAACTGAGGCATGTATATCTGAATAACTGAAATATCTGACCTAGCATATGTAATTTAAGAACTAAAGAAATACATAGTTAGGGTTCTGGAATTCAAGTAATAAACTGAATATTAACATACTAATATAATTTGGATCATTCTAACACCTAAGAACCCAATAATTCTAACATTCAAGAAACCCTAGGTCTAGTCATAATAAGGGAATCAAGAAACTGACTGAAAACTAGGGACATAATGGGTGAAAGGAACCCACTAGTGAAATCCCAAATACCTGGTGACGAATTCCACGGAGAAATCTTTCTATTTCGGGGCAGGAACTGATGGAACCTTGATGTGTTCTTGTACTAGGGTTCTTGACTTCTCTCTCCTCTTAGCGTTCTAATTTTTCTAAGTTTGATTAATGATTTGACTTAGGTAAGTTGTAGTTATGTTTGTAGGCTTAAACTGACTAAAACCTCATAATTTAGGGTCTAAATGACGTAGCTTAGGGACCCAATGAAATAGGAAAAGACCAAAAGACCCTTGACTTAACTGCTGTCGGAGTCACTGACGGACGGGACTGACAGACCGTCGATCGACTGACGGTCCGTGCTGGTCAACCGTCACTCATGAATGGGAGTCTAACAATGAGGGTCTGACCTACGACCCTGCACTACGGACCGTGGTCTGACTTACAGTCCGTAGGTCCTAGTCGTGGGTCAACCCTTAACTGAAATTGCTGAGGCTTCTGGGAGGAGGGTTGCAGTGTCCATCCACGGACCACCAGCACGGACCGTAGTTTGACTTACGGTCCGTAGGTGGCACCTGTAGCTTCTGAAATTCTGCAAATCTGGTCTGTTTTGAATACGGGCTGTTACATATATATAAACTTCAAATTTATATTGCAATAACTATGGAATATGAAAGCAATTCCACCACATTGAATGAACATAATAAGTGAGAATTTATTTTTTTTCTTTTGTTTCATTTTAATGAAATATTATTAATAATGGATAGGTAAATTCAATTTTGAGTACCAAAAATTAGAAGATTAGTGCTTAATTGAATAATAAAATATGACTATTCAACTTTCAAAGGATAATTTGGTAATTCAATGTTTAACATTTTTTGTTCCAACTTATAATATAAATATGATTATTATTTGATAGTTCCATTCTTGGAATAATTTACTTGTTTTATATATGTTGTCTACTCTTTAGGTTGTTCGGGTTAATCAAAGCACAAGATGGATCGTTCCAGTCAGTTTTAAAGAAAAGGAAAAATTTCAGGACGTGATATTTAAGATTTTTTGGAGCGTCTTTGACTAATTAACTCCTAATCCAACACTAGATTTGTTTGACTAATATTTTGGAAGATGAAATTTACGACTCTTTTGAGCGTACAATTGACGCAACATATTTAATGCAATTTACTAGGAGGTGTCTTAAAGTGCTCACTTTTTTGTGAATATTGAACAAAAGTTGTTCAAGGATTACTTAAGGTACTAAATTTTGTACCTATAACACAAATAAAAGGACAATTTTTTTAGAAAATAATTCTATAATATATATCTAGACATCACCTTAGTAGAACATCGAAACCCTAACTCCTTTTAGATAGCTTAGATTTTCTATAAAAGAAATGGAATCAGAAACCTCCCATCTACAAAAAAAAGTAGAGGAAACACACTAGTAATGCTTCTTCATCTGTTCAAGATTCAAAATTTAGATCCATCGTTCTACCAACAGAGGAAAATCTTCGAAAGGCTTTGGATGAAACCCCTCTTGCAATTCAAGTGTGTTTAAGAAATAATTGGTTTTTGGATCTGGAAATTGCAATAATTAATATTTCAAAGGAAGAAGTTGAAGTGGTTGTGGCTGGAGCTGGTCCATCAAGTATAGCTTCTTCAATTTGTTTGAACAAATTGGGCATAAAAAATATTTTACACCCAATTTGTTTAAACAAGCTGAAACAGTTATACCTGGTGGACCAGCTCCAACCACAACAACTTCAACTTCTTCCTTTGAAAAATTAACCAAAATTAATTTAGTCACTACTTGAAAATTTCAACATCAAACCAAAACTCCTAAGTTGTGTTGAATTAGCATTATTCAATAATAAAGAGATGAAATAAAATAATTCTTAAGGTAGCTCACATGAGTTTAATGTGCGCCGCTAGTGGATGCCACGGCTATAGGTCGTGGAAGACTTCAGAAAAAACCTAACTTTGTGATACACAGTTCTACACCTTTGATGAACCACGATGATAAGGGAAAACAAATCAGCCCGACACTACCCACTAATGTTAACATCACCCATGACGCTAGCACCTCCTCTGGGGACGATAAATCCCTGCGGAGGGTACAACTAAGCTCCATCCCGCTAGTTGAATTAATGCATAGTGATTACAACCCAGGATTGAAGATCAAATGAATCAATGGAATAGTGGTACCCATATCTTAATCTCCACCTGCTAACAAAATTATAGGTGTTGGGGTTAACGATCCACAAAAAGATACTACTTGGACCTCCTTATTCACTAATAATAGAGCATCAACTAGTGGTTTGTCTCTCAAGTATATCCATATAGAAATTTTGAATGGGCAACTAGTGGTACAACTAATCCAAGATGTGGTTGATAGAGAAATAACCAATTGTAAACCAGTTCTAGTTGCCTATTTTATAGGAGAAACACAAGGATATATTGCTATTAAGAGACACATTGGGCAATTCTGGGCATGTGTTGCGGAACCAGAGCTTTGCTACCATGAAAAAGGATACTAGGTAATAGATTCCAATCCACTGAAGATTTTAATGAGGTACTCTTTTTTGGTCCATACACAATGAATAATAAGCATGTTATTACGAAACCTTGGACTCATGATTCTAATTTCAGCGAAGCGTTTCCTACATTGATTCCCTTATGGATTAAATTTCCATATTCGCCAATATCATGTTGGGGGAATGAATCGTTAAGTAGAATAGGAAGTGTGGTGGGGATTCCTATTTTGGCTGACGAGTGCACAACAAAACAAACTAGAATCTCATTCACAAAGATGCTGATAGAAGTGAATATAACTAAAACCTTGCTAGAGAGATAATAGTTTTGGATCCCAACGGTAATCAATTTGAGGAGAAAGTAGTGTATGAATGGTTCCCATACTTCTATATTGTATACTTTGTTGTTGAACACTCCTACCATCCACAAGATATAAAATCTCTAGTAGCAAAAAAAGGAAAGAGACCAGAGTCGAGGAAGATTGAGAAAACATGGAAGAATAAAGGTTTCAATCCCTCTGAGATCATCACAAAAGATCAAAATAAGGTTACTAGCACATATGCTCAACACCCCCAAACTTCATGTGGAAGAATAAATATTGCAGGTCCTAGCTCTCATGCTCCTCAAGGAACTTTGATAGATCAGACTGGTACTAACACTCTTCCTCGAAAGAAAATTCAAGAAGCTCTAAAAACTAGTCTAGTGTATGATCTGATTAAGTTCCCAACATTAAGCACTATACAACAGACAAAGGGTATAGTAGTGATCAGAGAGATACACGTGGAAACAACAAACACCCACCTGATAAAGGAGACATGACTAAATTCCCTCAATGAATAGGATGATCTGGAATGTGCGACGTATTAATAAATGAAACAATCAAAAGGAGTTGAAGAATTATTTTAAGAATAATCATATTAATCTTGGATTATTGGTGGAAACGAGAGTTAAAGAACACGACTCAATGAATGAAGCTAATCATATCATTCCTACCTGGAACACCTTACGTAAATATCAGGATGTAGTTAATGGTAGGATTTGGATAGTTTGGGATCCAAATTATTACATGATTACTCCCATATTCTCTACTTCCCAAATTATACTTTATTACATTACTACCACTACTAGTTATCTTTAGTGTCTCTTTTAATATCGTGTATGGATTCAACACTAAAGAAAAAAGAAAATCCTTTTGGGATAAGTTAATAGAGATTAGCCAAGGTGTTTCACAACCATGGATAAAAGCAGGTGATTCTAATGGTATACTTCACCAGAATTACAGAATATATGGGGTTCTTGTCACATCTGTAGAGATCAGAGATTTCACTTAGTGCATCCAAGATATACAGATGCATGATCTACCTTGGATGCGATATTATTATACATGGAGCAATAAACACCTAGGAACAAATAGAATCTGTAGCAGAATTTATAGAGTATTTAGGAACTAAGATTTGATGATCCAATGGGGACATGTAATTACTACGTATGATCTTCCTAATACCTCTGAACATTCTCCCATTCTACTCAAAGTTGAAAGGGTTTTGTGGAGGGCCAAAACTTCCTTTATATTCTTTAATATTTGGGGTGATAATTAAAGACTTGATAATATTGTAGCATCAGTCTAGAATAAATAGAGTCCAAAAGGTAAGATGGCAAAGTGTGGGAAAAACTCAAAGCTCAAAAGCCTGTGCTTAAGAGACTAAATAAGGAAGAATTCTTGAATATTACAGAAAAGATCACTAAAGCCAGAATGGCTATTGCCCAGGTCCAAAGACAGAATGTGTATTTTCCCAGGTCAAAGGCCAGATAGTTTCAAAATGCTCAGATGATCAACTACATAAAGAAAAATAATATTTGTAGAACATTGAAAGATGGAGTAATATTAAAGAAAGTTCCCTAAGACAGAAATCAAGATTCCAATGGATAAAGCTAGGAGATGCCGACTATAAATAGTTTTATGCAGTGATGAAGTAGAGGAATACCAGGAAACAAATACATGAGTTTAAATCTATCACAATGGTTAAACTGACTGATCCGGACAACATAAAAAAGTAGGTTATGGACTTGTATAAATGACTTACGGGAACAACCAAACCAATTCTTCGTGGTATCAACATACAGTCAATGCAAAAGGGTCCCACTTTTTCTCATGCTCAAGGAGTGGAGTTATGAAAAAATGTCACTTAAAAGGAAGTATATGAAGCATTGAAAGCAATAGGAGATGATAAAACTCCTTGAGTAGATTGATACAATGCATATTTATTTCAAAAATCATGGAGAGCAATTAAAGAAGATATTTGTGATGTAGTAATAGAATTTTTTCAATCAGGGAAGATATATAGATCTATTTATTGTACTATGATAAGCCTGATTTCCAAGAATGCTGCAAAAAATAACATCAAAGATTATTAGCGAATTTCTTGTTGCTCTACCTTTTACAATATAATTGCCAAAATTATTGCTACAGGGTTCGAGCAAGTTATACCTACCATATTATGTGAAGCACAATCTAGATTTGATCCTGGTAGGTAAATGGCTGACAACATAATTTTGGCCAATGAACTAGTGAGGGCCTATGCTCGAAAGCATATCTCACCCAGGTGCACGATCAAATTTGATCTACATAAAGCATATGATTGTATAGAGTGGAGCTATGTGAAACAGATGCTGGAACGACTTTTCTTTCCTACTAGATTCATTCAATGTATTTTAGAGTGTGTGCAAACTATTCACTATTCAATCATAGTAAATGGTGAGCCTGCTGAACCTTTTGATGCTGCAAAGAGAGTTAGAAAAGGATACCCTATCTCTCCCTATTTGTTTGCTATTGCTATGTAGTATTTGACCAGATGTCTAGATAAATTCAAAGCACACAGACAGTAAGAAGTATCCTCCCAAGTGCTCCAAACTTTGTATTACTCACCTATGTTTTGCAGATGATCTTTTATTGTTCGCAAGAGGTGATCAGCCTTCTATTACTGCCTTATACCAAGAAAACATTGGTAAGAGCTCTTTCTACTTTGATGGAATCAATGAAAAAATACAAGAGAGATTAGTACTGCAGTTTTGTTTTACCGTTGGGGAATTACCATTCAAATAACAAGGTATACCACTATCCACCAAAAATATGGCTGTCGGCCAATGGGCTCCTCTTATTGATAGAATTGTAGCAAGAATCGCTTTGTGGACTACAAAAAAACTTTCTTATACAGGTAGAACACAACTAGTTTGGCTCAATAGTTAGTTATTCCCTCTAAGATCATAACGCTTATTGAGACCTAATGTAGAAGTTACATCTAGTCAGGAAACAACACTATTACAAAAAGGGCCATAATAGCATGGGACAAGATGTGCCTTTCCAAGCCAGCAGGTGGACTAAATCTTATTAACCTACAAACATCTAACAAGAAAGGAATAACAAAGACATGTTGGGATCTAGCTCATAAAGCTGATAAGCTTTGGATCAGATTGATTCACAATTTCTACATCAAGAACCATTATATCATATCAGCTCCACTACCACAACATGCATCTTGGATGGTTCAGAATATTATAGTAGCCATGAGTTTACTTGAAAAAACTCAATTACTTTGACATAGAAATGTTACCATCAAGATGATATACTTACAACTTATTGGGGAGAGAGATAGAGTTCGTTGGAAAGGTATGATGTTTGCAAATGTAGCTAGACGTAAAGGTAGATTCATGTTTTTGTTGCAATTGCAAAATAGACTCCTAACTACTGATAGATTAAGATGATGAGCATAGACACTGACCAGAAGTGTATACTTTGTCAAGCAGATTTGCAGTCGAGAGATCACCTTTTTGTATCCTTTCACTTCACTAAAAGATTGCTCCATAGATTACTAAACTGGATGAACATATATACATATCAAGCAACAACATGGGAGCAACATTCATAGTGGATTACTCTAAACACAAAAGGCAAGAAACATAATGCTCAGCTCCTCAGATTGGTGTACACTAAACATTTTCATGCAGTGTGGATGGCGAGATATCACAGAACATTTGAAGAAAAACATAAGCAACGGATAGTAGTATCAATGAAGATAACTCAGTTTATATGAGAAACACCTCAAGTTACTATTTTAGTTTTTGTTCCGGAATATTCTCTTGGTGCTCAATGAAGAAAGATATTGTGGCTCAAACTAGAGTTGAAGTAGAGTACATTCCAGCTGCATCAGTTCCAAATCAAGCCGTTTTGGATTCGGGAGCTGTTGGCAGATTTGTACTTGGAGCAAAAGAAGAACACTGAAATCTTTGTTGATAATCAACCTGCAATTTCAATTGCAAATAATCCCTTTTCATATAGAAAGAAATAAAACTTCAATATCAATCCTTATCTCTTGAGGGAGGTGAAAAATAATGGAGATATAGACT
>JAJOOO010001002.1:0-50950 GCA_029582685.1 Solanum piurae
TTTTGAATAGTTTCGAGGAGTGATTTAAGTGTTATCAAGATACTAGAAGGCTCGACATCAGGAACGGGATAAGAAATGTTTGACTCTAAGGTAGCAAGGTCCACTATCGGTGTTGTGTAAGGTGGTGGTGGCTTTCTTTTATCCATGTAATCCTACAATTAATCAACCTCAATCCTAAGACTATCAATTTATGAGGTAGGAAAAACTCTCACATCCGTCTTCTCTATGAACGGAAATCCAATCGACTCGCAAAACTTGGAAGGGAAATGAAATTTTCTTTTACTTAGCCTGCAAGCATATCTTCCTCAATTGTATGTCCCACATTCACCTCTTTTCAATCAATGATCATCTAAATCAAGATTTCTTCTAGGTGACGGAGGATTGAAGAATTTGGTGATGGTATAAGGTTGAAGATAGCTTGCTTACCAAGCCACCCACTTGAGAAGCTAGTCGCCAGGAAAGAAGCAAGACTAATGAATCAAAAAAAAAAAAATCACCACATTAGTATCTTTGTTCTCAATTTTAACTCCTTCAACCAACTATGTGGGAGTAATATCAGAAATCAAAGGTGCCAGCCACCCTTTCAATTCATCCAACTTGTGCTTCATTCAAATCTTATACATTTCCTCCTTGTTCCCTTCCATACCCAGAACATCATTGATTGTTGTCCGGTCAAACTTTAAAATCATATCCCGGACCTGAACCTCTTCCAATGTTCTCCAAATTAGGCCCTTTATTTTCTTGGGGAGTGCCTTCGCATTGACCTTGTATAATTCACGGACCGACATCACAATATAAGGGGTTCTAGCTTTTGAGAATAGATCAAACCTTTGAAATTTTATAATTTCTTAAATAGCCAGGTAGTCAATCATGACACTATCAATAGATAAATGGCGCTCTTCCAAAATAATATGTTGCGCAATAGCTTTCAACCTTCTAAGTGCTCTTCGAGTGATGATCAGAAGTGCCCTCAATGTCACATTGGATGTAGGGTCTTGCATCTTTTTGGAGCAGATTGTGCTCCTCTTTATCTTAACCACTTTCTCAACAAGAGGTGTTGATGTAATCTCATCAACATTATTATCCCCATCCTTTGTACAAGTATAATCAAGTGGGGCTTCCTCAGGGTTAGTAGAGGAAGAGGTTCATTCATCGACATATTACCTCTTCCTTTTATCTCAGCAATAACAACATTCTTTCGTGTTTGTTCACTAACATGTTTAGAAGTATGCATAGTGACTTTTTGTTTCCTTGTGTGCTTGTTGATTTGCACTAACCTTTGCTTTTTCAGTGGGGGTTGAGGAGGAGACACAAAATCTAATGGAAAGATCTTCATAGTGACGTGAACTTTAGGTGTAGCCATTTCCTGTAAGGCAAAACAATGCATAAAAAAGCATCGAGTGAAGGTTAGTTGCAAATAAATGCAAGAAAATCACACGTGAAATAATTTTATTAAGGTCGTATAAATTTGCAATCGCCAAAGTTGAAAGTAGAAAAGAAATTTAAATTCAGGCACTAAGGGCAATGCCATCCCCATCCCTGCAACTCACCATGATGGTGTCAAAAGGTTTTAAATCAAGTATAATGGGCGGTGTGATCTCCAACTCAGTAATTTAGCGAGATTGTTTGGCAAACTAAGACAAGCTTGCCAAAAGTGATAGTGCATATGGTCATAAAATCATGACTAGATGGTGATCAAGAACTTACTTGACAATTCTCCTCATCATCTTGGTGGACAAATACAAGCGCACTGAACATGTGATTTTCACCCCGATACCAAATTTTCAAACTTAAGCACAAAAATTTAACTACATAGAAAATCGTATTTTTATTGCCTACTTTGTTCTTTCAATTTTTATTTCATTTTAACCTACACTGACCACACACGTTATTGAAAGCAATAAAGCAAACATGGGTTGCCTCCCAAAAGCACCATATTTAGCGTCGTGGCACAAAATAGTTCTCACTTTTCAAACCTCATTTTTGGGGTTGGGGATTATATCTCTAAGAAAAGTTACTTTTTGCCTTTGATGTTAATAAGCATATATTTCACACATCTGAGTTTCAAGCTGTCTAATTGAAATGGAGTGGGAAGTAACTGTTTGAGTAAAAGTAAAGAAATCATTTTTTAAGTATTTCAACATAGTGTCAGAACCTTCCACCTTATAGAAGATCCTAGTCAACATATTATTAGTTTGACTCCATTGTTGTCCAGTTTTCTCTTTGGGTTTAGGACGAACATGAGGTGGTATGTACATATCCTTGTCAACCTCACGATCCCTCCAATTTCATTCTATGTCTCTCCGGTAACACCTCGGATTTGAAAAGACAGGGAAAAAAAATCATTTTTTAGGAAATCAGGTGCCAGTTCCTACGGTGCCATACACATGTAAGAATGAATTGTGAAAGGCTTTCTCACCTAAAATGAACAAATGTTAAGGAGTTCTTCTAATGTTAAGACAAGAGGCGATTACCCATGCTCTCTAATTGAATGACAAAAGGCTATTACCCATGTCATATGATGTAAGGACAAGAGACAATTACCCATGATCTCTAATTGAACTACAAGAGGCAATTACCCATGTCATATGATCTAAGGACAATAGGCGATTGCCCATGTTCCTTCATGAGCTAAGATGAATATGAATAAGAACTATTCCGTAGAAGTTAAGCTTAGTACCGAGTGGAAAAGTGGAGATTACCCATCTCCCATAAACTATGTTCCAACATAGGTGTGTCTAGATAGACATTAGATAGTGGTTTTACATAAGCTAAACAATCATGGTCCTTACTTCGGCAAGTAGGTCAACCACTTTTCGGTGTGGGGCATACACTGGATTCCATGTTGATAGATCACATGGTCCTATATGTCGGTTAAGGCTACTTTCAACAAGCAAGTGATGATGAACTAAGGTTACTTCAAGGAAGTATCTCATCTATGTTTAAGATGATGACATTGTGCATTGACCATTTATGACTCATGTTTACTAACTATTTATCTCATGTTTTAGCTAGGTCATTTCATTTCATGAAGGTATCTCTTTTAGGTATGTTTTCAAATGTTTTATGCATGGATATCATACTTGGTACATATTTTTTTACTAACGCATACTCTTGCCTATATTTCCCCAAATGTAGGGTCCGACACTCTGGGTCCCAGTTTCGTGGCTAGAGTTTGTTGAGGAGATTCCGAGCTTTGGTGAGTCATCATGCTTCGAGAACCGGATATTTATTGTTTTCGGTCTTTCCTTAATTTCAGTTTTGGAAGATGATTTATTGGCTACGCCCAGATTCATCCTAATCTACTAGATGGCTTTGACACAATGTTTTAGACTTAAATTTTACTTTGATAAAAATTATTTGGACTTGAAATGCTCCTCTTTAACTCTTTTATTATATTTATTGTATGATGAAATATAATGGATTGTATGGGACCTCTTGGGGTCTTATACACCATGTTACGCCTAGGGGCTACCTTGGGTCCTGACAAACTTGGTACTTAGAGCATAAGGTTTAGAAAGGTCCTAGGATGTCTCATAAGCAACATCGAGTAGAGTCTCATTCGTAAGAGTGAAGTGCGCCTCATTTATGTATGATAAGATACAAGATGTTTAGGAAACTCCACTGCTTTCATTATTCTAAAGTTGTGCGATAAAGTTTAACTCTATAATATGCCTCTCCTCATCCTTATCTGATGCTCTACGGGAGATGGCTACTCTTAGAGCTTGTGCTAGAAGGAATGTGAGGGAGAATGGGAATCAAGAATCTCCTCCTCAAGATCCCGTCGACCCTTTGGCCAAGCAAGTGTCTAATGCAGAGTTTAGGGCTACTTCTCAAGTGTTCGCCCAAGCCAATAGGGAGGTTGCGGTTCCGTGAATCTAAATGTGGGTACGACGGCATCTCGAGTGAGGGACTTCACTAGAATGAATCCTCCGGAGTATCATGGTTCTAAGGTTGAGGAAGATCCTCAAGAGTTTATTGATAAGGTTTACAATGTGTTGATGATCATGGGAGTGACGCCGGTGGAAAAGACGGAGTTTTCCGCTTATAAAAAAAGTGTCACGACCCAGGGTACCCCCTAGATGTAACAAGGTGTATAAGACCCCAAGAGGCCTCAAACATGCTGCTTAGAATATCGTAACATAAAATAGTAGAAAAGGTGTGGGAATTTAAATCTTTTTAATACAATCAAAGTCTTTTATGAAACGAGCGGAAGTCTAATATGACATTTTCTCAAACCATCTAAACGTAAGAAAATAGAAATTTTGGGACGTAGCCCATAAAATAGTCTCAAACATAAAAGAAATACATAACTAGATAGGGTGAGCCAATCCTCGAATACAATGAGGATTCACCAAAGCTTCACTTCACAATCCTTTAAGAACCTAGCCACAAGTGTGTGAATCGGGAATGCCGAACCCTACATTTGATAAGAATCTAAGCAAGAGTATACGTTAGTACAATCAAGTACTAAATATGATGGCTAGCATAAATAACATAATCATAAGTGTTAGTCAACATAAGACATAAGGCATATAAATACATAATAAACATCATAATGAAAGAGGAATACTCCCTTAAGTAACCTCACTTAAACTTAGTCAAGACATAGTTCATCCACCTCTAGTCAAGCTTACATCATGGAAGGCATATCTGCAACACTCCAAGTCAACCTACTTCATAACATAATCACATTAGTCATAATTTATTTTAAAGACATCAATTCCTAGCTTATATAGGCTAACAAGTATTCACCTCTTGCTCTACTTACTTTTAGATTGCGGGTACTCGCCTCCACAACCTCATCATATGACACGAGTACTCGCCTCCACATCATTTCATAAATATCATGGGTACTCACCTCCATGTCCATTCATCATAGTCGGAACGTGGGGACTCACCTCTTATTAAATTTTAAGGAATATGGAAATCACCTCGTACCGTTGCATATTGAGGTCAAGGGTAATCGCCTCTAGCCTCATCATTCATTAACCATTTTAATCTAGATTTATTTTAGGTGAGCAATCCTTTCAACCTAGAATCGTTCATGTGAGTAAGTCTTTCACATTCATACAATTATGCTTATCAATTAATTATCGGAAGTATCCCCTCCACACTACAACATCAACAATCAACAAGTAATAGTTTAGGCTTTACTATCAAAGCCCTATATCTCATGATCATCATCTATTCTTTAATCTCAAGCAATTACCATCATGTTCATCATATAAGCTTCAACCTAAAGAAATTCTAATCAGAAATAATCAATCATATAAGGATATATATAACGCATAAAATTTCCCACACATGGAATCAAACCCACAATATCAATTCAACCCTAAAATTACAGGATATGAATAAGTACATGTAATTTCATCCTAAATACATGCAATTCTATCAATTAAATAATAAAAAATCATAATCCACTCAATTTGATCAACATTCATCATAACCCACAACAATGGAAGAAACCCTAACTAGAATTGGGGAAATTCTTCTTTAAATTGTGGAATTCTTGGGGATTCCAGGTAAGGAAGGATCTATGGATAAAAATCCATCATACCTTAGTCACAATGCCCACAAAAGCTTGAAGATTGGAGGACTTGATCATGACCTAGCTTCAATCTCCTTCTTCTTCTTCTACCTTCTAGAGAGAGAATATTTGAGAGAGGATTTCGGTTCTCTTTTGTGATTTGAGAGAATGACTTAATTAGGGGATTTTGGGGGTTAAATATACTTATATAGGTGGTCTAGACTTAGTCAAAATGACACCACTTCAATTTAATTAAACCATAAAGGACCCTTAAGTCCCTAAAATAATTTCCTTGACTTGACCCACGAGACCATGACCCACGGACTGTGGATAGACCCACGAACCGTCCTGGTCAGGTGTGGTTCATGGTCAGAGAATTTAGGCCAATCCACGACTCCCCTATCCACGAACCGTGAACCGATCCACGGGGCGTGTGTCCCGGCTGTGGTTCACTACTCTAGACAGTGCCATAGGGTGTCCATCCATGAAGTCCTTCCACGTGGAATAGGTCCAACCATGAGGAGTGGTTGGCCTTCATTGTTGACACCTGTAGGTTCTGCTATTTGCTAGTTTTCCCTCTTTTGGCTATGGGGTGTTTCATTATCTCCCCCTTGGCATCAATCATCCTCGAATGAGGTTCTAAGCACGGTTCTAAACAAAAAGACTCAAGACTATCAGCCCATCATGCATGCAACTCATCCAAATGCACACACTAAGGAGGAAACATCATTTCCAAGCATAACATACTGAATGCACCATAAGGGGGGTAGGAACTACATCTAACAACCCAACATGCAAGAAAGATAGAACCATGAAAGGCTCCATGTAAGCCCCTTCGCATATCATAAAATAAGATAAAATAAATGATGCAGAATTTAAAACTTCAACCATACAATCAAAGTCTTTTATAAAAGCAAGCAGAAGTCTAGACTTGTCTCAATTAGACATCTTACAATCTTTGAATCAAATAGGGACACAACCCTTATAACATAGTCCGAAATGAAATAACTAAAAAGGACCTAGAAATGACACATACGTACTCGAATATTAAGGACTCATCACAAGCTAGGAGAATAGTCGATCCAAGATTGAACCAAAAGAAGATCACCTCAAAGTCCGGACCCTACAGTTGTATAAAAATGTAAAAAAATATGGGTTAGTACAAAATGCACTATGTATGATAGCCATGCACAAAAACCTTGAAAACATGCTAAAAAGGACATTTTAGTTGAAAAGCATGCACTTCATCAAGTTTGAGAATCATCATGCACATTAGTATAAAAGCATAAGTCATAAGCATTTTCAACATATAGGTCATCATAGCATAATAGAACCATCTCATAAGTAACCCTAAGTTATACTTGTGAAATGCATAGATAAGATCTCATAATCCCATCTATACTAAGTACCACTTTTAGGCCACCATAATCATACTTACCATTCTTTGATTTCATCCTTTGTTCATACTCATAGAAATGGAAACCTTCACATTTACTAAGTCATATTAAGGAAAGCAACTCATAGAAACAATCAACATTAAGCATACTTCATTTCATAAATGATCATAACATAGAAGGAACACACCATATCTACTCTCAAAGCCTACTTGTGCAATGCATGGATGAAGTTACATACCTCCACCCACACTAAATAGTGCATTCTTGAGAAGCTATAGTTCATGATCATTCATTGCGGGGGTAAGCCTTAACCGACATAGACCATGTGAGAAAATCATGGAATTTCGTGTTACCCACACCAAAAAGGGTTGGTCTACTTGCCTAAGGTAGAACCAGTAACATTTAGCTTTGGTGGATCCACTAGCTAATAACCTATGAGTGCACATAGTTTATGGGATAGGGAGATTTATACTAGATACCCCGCATCAACTCACGTATGGGCATCCATCTCAAGAGATTGCGACTAGAAACCCTACCTCAACTCACGTATGAGTTTCCATCTCAATCAATATCCACTTGGTGTTTAGCATTATTCCTCACGGAGTAATTAACATTCCATTACTTTAGTTTATTATTATGGGAGAAATGGATATGGAGATTGGTACTAGATACTCTTCCTCAACTCACATATGGGCATCTATCTCAAGAGGTTGTTACTTGAAACCCCGCCTCAACTCACGTAGCAGATTCCATCTCAATCAATATCCATCTCAACCCAATATCATTTATAAGATAGCTCATAGATTCAATAGGTGAGAAGAGCCTTTCAACCTAAGAATCCCCATATTGTGAGAAAACCTTTCAGAACATGTCATCATCATTCATAAGTGTATAATTGAGAATAGCCTTTCAATAAACACATCATCATTATCATAATCATAGAAACATCATTCATACTTCACTCATAAGTGTGTGTGTGTATGTGAGAATAGCCTTTAAACAACACCACAATTACATCATAGTTATAATAACATTACTCTCAAAGTGTTCATAAAGCATATACATAAATGGCATAATCATGCATAATTCTCATAAATTTCACTTAAAGGACCATAGATCATGATTCATCAACACATCTAGAATTAATACATTAGACATGGATGATAATACGATTCAAGTAATCAATTCATAACATTCATAATTCTATAACATTCTACTTGCATCAATCAATAAACGCACTTCAAGATCTCATTTGAGAAAATAGGGTAATTCATGGATTGTTGAGGAATTCAACTTAAAATCATATAAAATCAATTATATATCCATAAACAAATATAATTCAATTATTTAAAACGAATTTGAAAGGAATCCAGGAGATTGAAGTCAAACTCTAACTTTTGGGTTTTCTAACTTTGAAATTGGGGATTTTGGAGGGGCTCTATGGGTGAAGGCTACCCATAGATGAAGAGCTACCATACCTTATTGATGATTTACCACGAATTTGAGGAGAAAATCTTGATTCTTCAACCCTAGCTTCACTTTTCTTCTTCTTCTTCTTCCTTGGAGTTCTAGAGAGAGTTTATTTGGGGAAAGTTGGTTATGGATTTGGGTTTTGGGATTTTTATGAAGTGAATGAGTTGGTAAATTACTTAATAACACTTATATAGGTGTATTAAAACAATATAAAATGACCTCACATCAAACTAACTAAAATAGAAATTACCTAAACTACCCCTTACCTTGGCCGACTTTGGGACAGGTTGCAGGCATGACCCACGTCCCATGACCCACGAACCGTGGGTCGGACCACGGCCCATCCTAGTTAGGCATGGTTCATGGTTTGTGGCCTGTTGAGATGGGGCTTGTGCTACGGAGCTCCCCAATGAGGCCTGGATGGACTTACGCCCTGTAGGTCCCTATCTGTGGTTCACTTGTTTAGGCAGCTTGGAGGTTAGACTTTAGGGTCCTCCTCAAGGACCCTTGGTTTGTCCTTGGGAGGTCATACCTTGACGTTTAACTCCTAAACCCCTCATTCAAAGTTCGAGAAGAAAATTTTACGACTCTAACCTTTACGACAAACTCGAGTTAAGCCTACTAGTTTCCAGGTTGTTACACATTTTTCATGTTTCAGGAGTAACTATCATCTCCAACTCAAAAGCAAAGCTCAACACAATCTCATGGAGCTCATATGCAATTCAATCTCTAAAAGAAACAATTCAAGGAGGGTATCTCCACTCCAAATCAAGGCATGTTCTACAACTCATCTCATGAAATCTATAAGCAAATCATACTCAATACTCAACAACATAAGGAAAATATCTCATAAAAGCCATTTCTTTCAAAACTTAAGCTTTTTCATGAACATGCAATTTTTAAGGAAATCATGGAAACACATAAAACACACATGACTTCAAACATAAGCAAACCAAGAGGACTTCATTACCTCAAGCTAGAATAGGTGGAAAAAGATGAGGATATCGGGACATCATATCGGCTTCGGCCTCCCAAGTAGCACCCTTAACTACATGGTTTCTCCACAACACTTTTACGGAGGCAACCTCTCTGTTCCTCAATTTGTTAACTTGCTGGTCTAGAATTCTCAACCGGAAGTTCTTCATAAGAAAGGTTCTCTTTCACCTCCAACCCTTCTAAGGGAACTATGGATGTCGGATCTCCAACACACTTTTTCAACATAGAGGAATTGAATATCGGATGCACCCAACTCATTTGGCATATCAATCTCATATGCAACCTTGCCAACATGCCTCAAAATTTGATATGGGCCTACAAAACGGGTACTAAGTTTCCCTTTCTTACCAAACCTCATCACACCCTTCATGGGCGAGATTTTCAAATAAACCCAATCAAGCACATAAAATTCAAGGTCTCTCCTTCTAACATCAGCATAATACTTTTGTCGACTTTGGGCGGTTCTCAACCTCTCTCTAATGAGTCGAACTTTCTCAATATCCTCATGAACTAACTCGGGCCTATCAAAGCAACCTCACCCACCTCTAACCATCCTATAGGAGATCTACACCTCCTACAATAAAGTGCCTCAAACGGAGTCATACCAATACTCGAATGGTAACTATTATTATAGGAAAATTCTACCAAGGGAAAATGGTCATCCCAATTTCCCTTGAAATCTATTACGCAGGCCCTCAACATGTCTTCTAATATTTGGATTTTTCCTTCCGCTTGGCCATCGGTTTGGGGTGAAAAGTTATGCTAACCTTAACTCTAGTACCAAGACCTTTTTGGAAGGATTGGGAAGTAAAATGAGTACTTCTATCGGAGATAATGGACAAGGGCACTCCATACAGCCTCACCGTCTTTCTCAAATATAGCTTAGGATAATCTTCCTCCATATATGAAATCTTGATGGGAATGAAATTGGCCGACTTCATCATTCGGTCAACTATAACCCAAATAGAATCATATTGGTGCCGAGTTCGTGGAAATCCCACTATAAAGTCCATATTCAAATCTTCTCACTTCCAAGTAGGAATGTGTATATCTTGGGATAAACCTCCTGGTTTCTGATGCTCAACCTTCACTTGATGGAAATTAGAACACTTTGCCAAAAATCCCACAATATCCTTCTTCATCCCATTCCACCAATAGACTTCCCACAAGACATGGTACATTTTGGTGGCTCCTGGGTGAATAGAATACCACCAATCAAAATTTGGAACACACAAATGCCTTGGTATCTTAGGACACCATATCCCCCTTGGGAGAAACCCTCAACAGACTTTTTAAGTACCGCTTCTTTCAATTCTACCAAAGTTGGATCACGACATTGCTTTGCTTTAACATCAGCTACAAAAGATGATTATGACCAATTATGAACCATAACCCCACCCTTGGCGGAGTCTACCAATCGTACAACAATTCGAGCCAACTCTTTTCTATCATCATCTATATGTGCAACACTACCCATCGATAGTCGACTAAGAGCATCCACAACTATATTCGCCTTTCTAGGATTATATAGGACACTCATATCATAGTTTTTCAACAATTCGAGCCACCTTCTTTGGCAAAGATTCAAGTCCTTTTAGGTAAACACATATTGTAAACTCTTATGGTCAGTGAAAGCATCCACATTGACCCCATACAAATAATGCCTCCAAATCTTTAAGGAAAATACCACCGCCACTAATTCAAGGTCATGAGTAGGATAGTTGTTCTCATGAAATTTTAGTTGCCTTGAAGCATAGGCAATCACCTTACTGTTTTGCATAATCACACATCCTAACCCAACTCTAGAGGCGTCATAATAAAAAACAAAGCCATCCGTACCTTCCGGTAAGATCAACACCAGAGCGGAAGTAAATCTATCCTTCAACTCTTGGAAACTTTTCTCACATGCATCCGACCATATAAACTTGGTCTTCTTTTGAGTCAAAGTCGTCAAAAGAGAAGCAATGGAGGAAAACCCCTCAACAAACCTTTTATAATAGCAGGCCAAACCCAAGAATCTTCTAATATCTATCGGTGATAGAGGTCTAGGCAAACTCTTGACCGCATCTGTCTTTTGTGGATCCACCTCAATACCCTTGCTTGAAAAAATATGGCATCAGAAGGCTACAGACCTTAACCAAAATTCACATTTACTAAACTTTGAATAGAGTTGTTGGTCCTTGAGAATTTGCAATACAATCCTCAAATGATCAATGTGCTCATTCTCACTTCTTGAATAGATCAAAATATCATCTATGAACACAATAATGAACATATCAAGGTATTGTCTAAACAACCTATTCATCAAGTCCATCAACGCCGCAAGGTCATTAGTCAACCCAAACGACATAACTAAAAGTCATAATGACCATATCAGGTTCTAAAAGCCATTTTCATAATATCTTCTTCTTTCACCCTCAATTTGTGATAACCCAACTGGAGATCAATTTTAGAGAAATAACTTGCCCATTGAAGTAGATCAAATAAGTCATCTATTCTCAAAAGAGGATAATTGTTATTTATGGTCACTTTTTTCAATTAACGGTAAACAATACACATACAAAGTGAACCATCTTTCTTCTTAACAAACAACACCGGATCACCCCATGGAGAGATACTCGATCGGATGAAACCTTTATCCGATATATGTTTCAATTGTTCTTTCAACTCCTTAAGTTCCATCGGGGCCATTCTATAAGGAGGAATAAATATAGGTTGTGTATTGGGGAGGAGATAAATCCCACAGTCTATTTCCCTTTCGGGTGGAATGCCGGGCAAATTATTAGGGAAAAGTTCTGAAAACTCTTTTACTACTGGGACCGACTCAAGAGTATGAGTTTCAGACTCCACATTCCTCACACTCACCATATTGTAGACACAACCCTTCGAAATCATTTTCCTAGCTTTTAGGTATGTAACAAATTGACCTCTAGGCATAGAGTTTCCCCCCTTCAATGCTAGGATAGGCTCATATGGGAATTGGAATTTAACTACCCGAGTTCTACAATCGATAGAGGCATAACACGAATGCAACCAATCCATGACCAAAATAACATCAAAGTCAATCATATCAAGTTCCACCAAATATATTAGAGTGACTCTATGGGGTTGATGAATCCGAGATTTGGACTCATTTAAAGCTTTGTTTATATAAATTTAGTATCCTCAAATGCTTAAGTTCTGCCAATAACTGATGTTAAATCCTTGATATTCAGGATTATGGATTGAGGAACAAAACAAGGACACTAACAGTCAAAAAGAAACAAAACAGGCTGAAGAAATGAAGATGGGCGAGCCTAAGGATCGCCAATAGCACTCGGTGTGTCGCCATAAGTGTATGTCTTAGTACAATCAAGTACTAAATATTATGGCTAGCATAAGCTACAAATCATAAGTGTTATTCAACATAAGAAATAAGGCATTATGATATCAAGAAAAAATAAGCATCATAATAAAAGAGGAATACTCCCTTAAGTAACCTCACTTAATCTTAGACAAGACATAGGTCATCCACATCTAGTCAAGCTTACATCATAGAAGGGATATCTAGCAACACTCCAAGTCAACCAACTTCATAACATAATCACATTAGTCATACCTACTTTTAAAGACATGGGGATTCGCCTCAATGCCTAGCCTATATAGGCTAATGGGTATTCACCTCTTGCCTTACTTACTTTTAAATTGCGGGTACTCGCCTCCACAACCTCATCATATGACACAGGTACTCGCCTCTACATCATTTCATAAGGAGTATGGGTACTTGCCTCCATGTCCATTTATTATAGTGGGAATGTGGGGACTCACCTCTTGTTCAATTCTAAGGAATATGATAATCACCTCATATCCTTGCATATGGAGGTCAAGGGTAATTGCCTCTAGCCTGTTCATTCATTAAGCATTTTAGTCTAGATTCATTTTAGTTGAGCAATCCTTTCAACCTAGAATCATTCATGTAAGTAAATATTTAACATTCATATTGTCATGCTTATCAAATAATTATAGGAAGTATCCCCTCCATACTATAAAATCAACATTCAACAAGTGATAGTCTAGGCTTTACTCTCAAAGCACTATATCCCATGATCATCATCTATGCTTTACTGTCAAGCAATTAATACCATGTTCATCATATAAGTTTCAATCTAAAGCAATTCTAATCATAAATCATCAATCCTATAAGGATATATCTAACCCATAGAGTTTCCCTCACATGGCATCTAACCCACAATATCAATTCAACCCTAAAATCATAGGATAGGCATGGGTACATGTAATTTCATCCTAAATACATGCAATTTTATCAACTCAATCATAAGCAATCAGATTCCACTCAAATGTATCAACATTCATCGTAACCCACAACAATGAAAGAAACCCTATCTAGAATTGGGGAAATATTTCTTCAAATTGTGGAATTCTAGGGGACTCCATGGGAGGAAGGATCATATGGATGAAAAACTATCATACGTTAGTCATAATTCCCACAAAAGCTTGAAGATTGGAGGACTTGATCTTGATCTAGCTTTAATCTCCTTCTTCTTCTTTTACCTTCTAGAGAGAGAATATTTGAGAGAGGATTTGGGTTTTCCTTTGTGATTTGAGAGACTTACTTAATTGGGAGATTTTGGAGGTTAAAAATACTTATAGGTGGTCTAGAATTTGGCAAACGACGCCACTTCAATTTAATTAAAACCGGAAAAGACCATTAACTCCCTAAAATAATTTCCCTAACTTGACCACGAGACCATGACCTACGGACCGCGGATGGACCCACAGCCCATCCTAGTCAAACGTGTTTCATGGTAAGAGAATTTAGGCCAATCCATGACTGTCCCATCCATGGACCATGGACCCATACACAGGGAATGGGTCTCATCCGTGGTTCACTGCCCAAGATAGTTCCTTAGGGTGTCTATCCACGAAGCCCTTCCATATGGTGTGGGTCCAACCACACCCCATGGTTGGCCCTCGTGGGTGACACTTGTAGATTCTGCTATTTGGCTAGTTTTTGCTCTTTAGGCTACGGGGTGTTACATAAAGTGTGTTGCTCAAATATGGTATTACCAATGGAAAGAAGAGAGGCTAGAAGATGCGGGTCCTCTCGATCGGGAAAAGTTTAAGGTTGTTTTCCATTGAAGGTTATTTCTCCTTTATATGAGGGAGACAAAGGTGCTTCAATTCATCAATCTTGATCAAGGAAGTAGGAGTGTGAAGGAATATGCTTTGAAGTTCACAGAATTATCTCGATATGATCTTACTATGATTGTCAATCCTAGGGAAAGTATGAGTAAGTTTATTTTGGGTGTGTCCTAAATAGTGTTTAATGAATGCCATACCGCCATGATTATTAATGATATGGAAATTTCTCATCTCATGGTTCATGCTCAAAAAATTGACGAGGAGAAACTTAAGGAAAAGTCTAGGGAGGCAAAGAAGGCTAAGACCCGTGATGATAACTCCTCTCATTCAAGGTTCTGATAGACATGTCGTTCTAAGTTCCGACAAAGGTTTTCCGGCCAAGGTTCCTCCAATGTTCCTCTTAGGTGCAACAAATATAGGGTTTCTAACCCTAAGCCTCAAGGAGGAACTGGTAGTGGACCCTTGTTGCCTACTTGTGCTAACTATGCAAGGAAGCACGAGGGCAAGTGTCTAGCGGATTCCAATGCTTGTTTTAATTTTGGTAAGATGCACCACAATATAAGAGATTGTCCTTCATTTGCTAAGAATGATGGGGATAATCATCGAAAGGCTCAATCTAATCCTTCATATGGTCCTAGTGGTTCGGGGCCAAATGATCCCAAGAAAAACTGATTCTATGCACTTCAGACTCGTGGTGAACATGAGGGTTCTCCCGATGTGGTTACCGGTATGTTTTAAGTTTTTCAACTTGATGTTTATGCTTTACTTGACCCTAGTGCTACTTTGTCTTTCGTGATGCCATATGTGCTTGTGAGGTTTGATATTCTTTTAGATGTGTTGTTTGATCCCTTTTCTGTCTCTACTCATGTTGGTGATTTCATTGTGGCTAAGAAGGTCTATAGAAATTCTATCGTCTCCTAGTCCCATAGAGTTACTTTTGTTGAATTGGTAGAGCTTAATATGCTAGATTTTGATGTTATCCTTGGTATGTATTGATTGCACTCGTGTTATGCTTCTTTCGATTGTAGAACTCGTGTACTCAAGCTTCAGTTCCCGAATGAGCTTGTCCTAGAGTAGAAAGGGGGAAATTATATGCCTAAGGGTAAGTTTGTCTCTTGTGTTAAAGCTAGAAATATGATTTCTAAGGGTTGCATCTACCATCTAGTTAGGGTGAGGGATGTAGATTGTGAAACTCCTACTCTTGAGTCGGTCCCCGTAGTTTATGATTTTTTGGAAGTGTTCTAGATGATTTATCTAGTATTCCTCCCGAAAGGAAAATAGAATTTGGAATTGACATTCTCCCAGATACACAACCTATCTCTATTCCTCCTTACTTAATGGATCCGATAGAACTTAGAGAATTAAAGGAGAAATTGAAAGATTTGTTGTATAAGGGTTTCAACTGACTGCGTATCTCTCCATGGGGTGCTCCAGTCTTGTTTGTTAGAAAGAAAGATGGTTCACTTCGTAAGTGTATTGACTATTGGCAACTGAACAAGGTTACCGTTAAGAATAAGTATCCTCTCACAATGATAGATGACTTGTTTGACCAACTTCAAGGAGCAAGTTACTTTACCAATATTCACCTACGGTCGGGTTATCACCAATTGAGGGTGAAAGAATATTGTAACACCCTAGACTCGAAAGAGGGCAATATGCCAAGTTTCAGGAAGTTGCAAGTGCCATCCACGAAAGTCAACCACGGCCCGTTGGTAGGACCGTGGACCGTAGTGTGTTTCATGGACTGCTCATCCAAAATCTTCAGAGGATCGGGACCACAGTCTGTGGTTGGGGGCCCGTGGTTCACTGGCCCAAAAAGAGGTTTCTGACCACGAACGATGGTCGTGCAGGATGGCCCGTAGTCCTGACCATGGTCCGTCGTCATGGTTGTTAATGGTTGGTTGGCAGTTAAGTTCAGGGGTAGTTGGTTCTTTTCCTAATTATTTTATCTCTATACTACGTCGTTTTACCCTTCACTAAAACCCCTATATAAGTGACTCTATCCCCCAAATTGGTTGATTCACTTCATTCTCTTCAAATTCACCAAAAAAGAAGAATTCTCCAATAATTCTCTCTCTAGAAAGCTAGAAGAAGAAGGATTCAACCTAGGGGTTCATGTCAAGTCTCAATTCCTCCATCTAAAGATTAGCAATTGGCTTCAAAGTATGATAGTTTTCATCCATGGATTCCTTTCATTCATGGAGTTCTCAAATTCCTCTATATTCAAAGTTAGAAATCCTCAATTGCATTAGTGCTTTATTCAATTGTAATGGCTTCTCTTGATTATTGATTTAAACGATTGAATTATGATATCTTATGCATGATTTGATGAAAAACTATGATTTTCTGATGATTTCCCCATGAACCCATGTAATCCCCCTATTTTTCAATTATGATCATATGATATGGGATTTTGATTATGAAGGAAGAGTTTTATGAAATCAAGCATGTGTTGATAGAATTACATGAATTTATCATGGAATCCATATCTAACTCATGTTTTCCAAATATTGATGATTCAAAATGTGGGTTTTGAACCTTGAAAGATAAATTATGGAATTATGCATGTTCTTATGAAATCAATGCAAATATTTTAAGGATGCTTTGAGAGTGAAGTATCAATGATGATGTTGTTGTTGTGTTGTTGAAAGGATTTCTCATATACATATGAAATCATGATGTGAAAGGTTTTCTCACATAATAACGATTCTAGGGTTGAAAGGTCTTCTCACCTAATTGAATAAAAGGTTAAGAGCTATCCTAATGAAACCTAGCTTGGATCAGTAATTGAATGATACCTTTCCAAGGATAATGACTTAGATTTGATTGCCTAGATGACGTGCCCTTCCATGGATAATAATAGCAAGTGACAAATGAATATTCTGTGGGATTTATGCTTAGCATTGAGAGGATATTGAGATGAAATCTCTCCCGTTCATAAAGGTCAGGTTTCTAGAAGCAATCTCCTAATCCCTTACATATGTACCCCCATAGGATTATTGTCTAGATAGACATTAGCTAGTGGATCCACATAAGCTCGACGTTATGGTCCTTACCTTGGCAAGTAGGATAACAATTTTTCATGGTGGAACACACTGAGGGATCATGTTAGAACTCACATGATCTCTATGTCAGTTATGGATAATTACCCACATTAACAATGAACGAAGGTTACTTTAAGATATTTGCATAGATTTGCATCGATTTCATAAGAACATGTATTATGACTTTTGTTTTCTAACTCTTTTATATCATGTTTTAGCTTGGTCAATTGCATGTCATGAAATATCTCCTTTTAGAATGATTTAAATGTTTCATGCATAGCTATCATACTTGGTACATTGTTTTGCACTAACGCATACTCATGCCTACATTTCCACAAATATAGGGTCCGACGGTCAGGTTTCTCAATTTCATGGCTTCGATGACAGACTTTCATTTATCTCAGATCTTTTTGTATTTCTAGTTTTTGGACATGATGTATAGTCAAGGGACAATTTCATTCGATTGTATTAGATGGCTATTGAGACAAAGTGTTTTAGACTGCCGTTTTTCTTTTATAAGAATATTGAACTTGAACTATTGTTCTATTTCTTATGGTATGAATGTTAAGTGGCTTGTATACGGTCTCTCGGGGTCCTCTACGCCATGTTACATCTAGGTGGTAACCCTGTGTCGTGACACACTTGGTATTAGACCACAACATTTATAATGGTTCTAGGATGTCTCATAAGCCACGTCGAGTAGATTCTTGTTAATGACTATGAAACGTGCCACATTTATGAATGAGTGGCAACAAGATAATTAGGAAACTTCACTTCTTTCATTACTCTAATGTCACGACCCAAGGCTATCCCCTAGACGTGACACGACGTACTTGACCCCGAAGGGGTCTCATACAGGACTCTAGCATCATCATTACATAAAACATAGAAATAATGCGGAAAATTTAAAACTTTGCAATCGAAGTCCAACTTCACCTTTTATAAAAGAAAGTAATAGGAAATCTAGATTTGTCTCATACAACATCTAAAACATAGGAATAAAAAGTTTGGGAATTAGCCCTTTACATCAATAAAAGTCTCAATATAAGAAGTACAATAGGAACTAAGAAATGACTACTCCATCCTCAGACTTGAGGACTCACCACAGTTGGAGATAAGCAATCCAAGTCTTCTTCCATAAAGAGAGTGTATGTCACCTAGCCGGAACCTACACTTATCATAATGTAGGAGAAAGGAGTTAGCACATAAAGCACTAAGTATGGAAACATGCATAAAATCCTCCAAATATGAGAAAAAGGGACATTTTAGTTGAAACTAATGCATTTATCAAGTTTGGAAACCTACATGCATTTCAATGTCAAAGACAAGCCATAATCACATTTATATTCCCAACATTATAATATCAACACCTTAGCACCCCCTAAGGAACACTTGAGCAATGTATGGTTGGCATCCCATAATACCAACCCTACTAAGCACCCCTTTGAAGCTACCTTGGTCATGCACATCATCTTTAGACCTTATTAACATCATTAGTCACAAAGGAAATAGTCATGTACTTTACTTGAATATAAGGAAAGTCATTCATATCAACTATCAATTCAACTCACAGGTATACATTTGTATCTCATCATAATATAAAAGAACCATCCCACAATATCCTACTAAGTCTACTTGTGCAATGTGGAAGTGAAGTCCCATACCCCCACTCCTACTAAGTAAACTCACCAATAAGTCAAAGTATAGTTCATGTCTCATTCATTATCTTCATTATATAGGGAAGTATTTCCATAACCAACATAGACCATGTGAGCTACATGGAATTCGGTGTCGTGTAACCCCACACCAAAAGAAGGTGTCCTACTTGCCTAAGGTAGAACTAAATGTATAGCTATAAGGTGGATCCACTAGCTAAGTCCTATGTTGGCACATAGTTAGGGGATAGGGAGATAGCTTCAAGAAACCCGACCTCTTGCATTGGAGAATGAGCTTCTATCTCATGAGTTCACTTGGATGACCCAACCTCTTGCATTGGCGGAAGGGCCTTTACCTCATTTTTCATATCCACTCGGTGCTAAGAATTATTTCCCAAATTATACACAACTACATCTTGAATTACATTTACATGTGTGAAGGATTGATCTATCCTTAATTCAATACAATTCATCAAAATAGCTCATAGATTCATTAAAGATGAGAATGTACTTTTAACCTTAGAAACAACATTAGTTTGTGAGTAGAACTTTTCACATTACATTGATAGTGTTTTCATGAGAAATAGACTTTCAATAAACACAATACATCATCATAATCCTAGACTATTCATGCATCATCAAGTATAAGGGTAAGGCAAGAACAACCTTTCAACAATACCATACTTTACACATTAGTCATAGGAGATTTACTTTCTAAATGAATCAATAGTTTATACACCTTTGCATCCATATGTACAAACCCTAGCAATTTACCCCTTTTCAAGGTCATGAATCATGTCTCACAATTACACCTAAAGATAATACAAATAGGCATAAATAGAGCAAGATTCAATATCTAAATTCACATAGAAACAATTCATAGAAATCATCTTGCATCAATACACCCATCAAAATACTTGAACTTTGGGGTCATGGGGGTGTTCATGGGTTCAAGGGTAATTTTACAATGAAATCACCACTAAACAACAAATCATCCATAATATAATGCAATTAACATAATAAAATCATTTTTAGGAAGAACCCATGTTTAGAATGAAAACCCTAGTTTTTGAACAAGTTACCAATTTCGGAATCAAAAGTTGAAGGGCTTCATGGAGAAAATTGTTCCATAAATCAAAGTCCCCATACTTTAATTGATGTTTTCCCACAAAATTGGAGTGAAAAGATTGGATATTGAACCCTAATCTTGAGCTTCTTCTTTATTCTTCAATAGAGTTTAGAGAGAGAATATTTTTGTGAGGGAAGTTGGTTGAGTTTGTGAGTTATGAGAATTAAAAGACTTGTTTAATAGTTAAAAATACTTTAATATACTTAAAATATCTAATAATAATCATCCCTACCGTTAATAAGCTTAATTAGGATTTTACCCATTTGCCCCTAAGATGGACGACTTAAGGCAACCTTCCCAGGCCCCATCCATGAGACCCAAACCACGGGGCATGGTTGGAACCACGGACCGTACTGGTGACTCGTGGTTTAGAGCTGGGGCTTGTCATCTTGTCCAGCCTCCAGGCCTTATCTACGAGACCCAACCACGGGGTGTGAGTTGGTCCATGGACCGTACTGCATTCTTGTGGAATGGGACTTAGACTAGGACATTTTTGGGGAAACATGAGGTAGCTAAGTTTTGACTTACGACTCCCATCTGCGGGGCGTGAGTCAGTCCACGCCTCGTGGTCCCTATTTCAAGGATAAAGCTGTTTTTGGACAGCTTTTAGAGCAGCCCCTTGGCTCTCATCAAGGGCCCTTGGGGGGTCCTTGTGGGAGCCATACTTCACATTTAGACACTAGGACCTTAGTACTGAGTTAGGGAAATTATTTTACGACTTTAACCTTACGTTTTAACTTCATTAGGCTACTAGACTACCCAATAAGCTCTAGCTTAGGTCATTAGATTTCCGGTGTGTTACATTATCTCCCCCTTGGGAACATTCGTCCCCGAATGATGTCCAAAAGACCAAACTAGGTTAGAAACTCTATACTAGCATCCCATCATGCATGAAACATCAAAATTGTGCAAAAACTAAAATGCACTAATCACATCATGCACAATTTCAAAAGAGGAAATTTCAATTCCCTTTTTCAACAAGGCCAAAGCAACTACAGAGTAGGAACTCCATCCACTAATCTAGTATGCATGAAACTCATCAATTCACATAAATATGGGAGGAACTAACTTCTCCAACTCAAGTAAGCTCAACACAAAAATATAGAGCGAACATGTCATCTCATCAACACATCATTAAGCATGTTCATCATTTCATCTCATGGAGTCAATAATGCAATCATCATACCAAAATACAAATCAACATGAGGAACATTTACATCATGAAAACTCAATATATGCTAAACATGAATTCTCACAAGAACATGCACAATTTTAAGGAAATCATGGAAAATGCATACCACACACATGACTCCCAAAACACTTAAACTTAAGAGGAATTACTTACCTCAAGTTTGAACAGAAGTAGAAGGAAAAAAATGAGCATAACGGGACTTTATATCGGCCTCGGCCTCCCATTTAGCACCCTCAACTAAGTGATTCTTCCATAGAACCTTAACGGAAGCTACTTCTTTATTTCTCAACCTCTTCACTTGCCGGTCCAAAATCTCAACCAGGACTTCTTCATAAGAACGGTTTTCATCAACTCCTAAACCTTCTAAAGGAAGGATGGAAACTGGATCACCAATACACACTTTTTTAGCATAGGAACATGAAACACCGGGTGAACCAGAGCCAACTCATTTGGCAAGTCCACCTCATAAGCAACTTTCCCAATACGCTTCAAGATTTGGTGTGGGCCCACATACCGAGGACTAAGTTTCCCCTTCTTTCCAAATCTCATCACACCTTTCATAGGTGAAATTTTCAAGTAGACCCAATCACCAACCTCAAATTCAAGATCCCTTATTCTATTGTCGGCATAGCATGTTTGCCAACTTTGGGCCATCTTCACCTTTCTCTAATGAGTCAAACTTTCTCAATGACATCATAGACTAGTTCGGGACCAATTAGAGAAAAATCACCTACCTCAAACCACCCAACCGGAGATCTACACCTTCTTTCATATAGTGCTTCAAACGGAGCTATGTCAATGCTTGAGTGGTAGCTATTGTTGTACGCAAATTCTATCAAAGGAAGATGATCGTCCCAATTACCCTTGAAATCAATCACACACGCCCTCAACATGTCCTCTAATAATTGAATGGTGCGTTCGGCTTGACAATCCATTTAAGGGTGGAAGGCGGTACTAAGTTTAACATTGGTACCAAGTTTTTTGTTGAAATGCCTTCCAAAAATGTGAAGTAAATTGAGTACCTCTATCCGATATGATAGACAAAGGAACCCCATGTAACTTCACTACCTCCTTGATGTAAAACTTTGCATAGTCTTCCCCCGAAAAAAGTAGCCTTGACGGGAAGGAAATGGGCTAATTTCATCATCCTATCAACAATGACCCAAATAGAATCGTGTTGCCTTCGAGTACAAGGCAAACCCACAACAAAATCAATATCACCTCCTCCCACTTCCAAGTAGAAATGATTATATCTTTCAATAAACCTCCCGGTTTAAGGTGTTCGGCCTTAACTTGTTGGCAATTTGGACAATTGGCCACAAAACCCGCTATATCCTTTTTCATTCCATTCCACCAATAGACTTCCCGTAGATCACGGTACATCTTGGTGGCTCCCGAATGAATAGAATATCGTGAACAACGAGCCTCTTATAAAATTCTCTCTCTTAGGCCATCAACATCTGATACACACAACCTACCTTGGTACCTAAGCACCCCATCTCCCCCTTGGGAGAAAACCTCAAAAGACTTATAGAGAACCGACTCTTTCAATTCCATCAAAATAGGATCAAGATGATTCTTAGATTTCACATCAACCACAAAGGATGATTCGGACCTATGATGAACCATAACTCCACCTTTGGTGGAATACACAAGTTGGACACCTAGACGGGCCAACCTATGTACATCACGAACCAATTCCTTCTTCTCATCTTCTACATGAGCCACACTACCCATGGACAATCTACTTAGGGCATCCACAACTACATTAACTTTTCCGGGATGGTATAGGATGCTCATGTCATAGTCTTTTAAAAGCTCTAACCATCTACTTTGTTGGAGGTTCAAGTCTTTTTGGCTAAATACATATTGAAGACTCTTGTGATTCGTAAGCACATCTACATGCACCCCATAAAGATAGTGTCTCCATATTTTCAAGGCACGCACAACCGTGGCTAGTTCAAGGTCATGAGTCGGGTAATTCTTCACATGAACATTGAGTTGCCTTGAGGCATAAGCGATCACTTTACCATGTTGCATAAGGACACATCCCAAACCCACTCGAGAAGCGTCACAATATACCACAAACCCATCGATACCATCCGGTAAGGTCAACACTGGAGCGAAGGTAAGCCTATATTTTAATTCTTGGAAGCTTTTCTCACAAGCCTCCGTCCACTCAAATTTAGCCTTATTTTGAGTTAAGGTCGTCAATGGAGAAGTGATAGAGCAAAAGCCCTCTACAAATCACCGATAATAACCGGCCAAACCCAAAAAGCTTCGAATATCAGTAGCGAATAAAGGTCTAGGCAAACTTTTGACTGTATTCGACTTCTTAGGATCGACCTCAATACCCTTGCCCGACACAATATGGCCAAGAAAAGTAACCGACCTTAGCCAAAACTCACACTTACAAAACTTAGCATATAATTGGTGGTCTTTAAGGACTTGCAACACTATCCTCAAATGCTTAATATGATCCCCCTCACTCCTTGAATAGATCAAAATATCATCAATAAAGACGATCACAAACAAATCAAGAAATTGCCTAAATACCCTATTCATTAGATCCATGAACGCCGTCGGGGAATTTTTTAGACCAAAAGATATGCCTAGGAATTGTAGTGACCATATCTTGTATGAAAGGCCGTCTTAGGAATGTCAACCTCTCTCACCCTAAGTTGGTGGTAGCCCGACCATAGGTCAATCTTTGAAAAGTAACTCGCCCCTTGGAGTTGGTCAAACAAATCATCAATTTTAGGGAGAGGGTATTTATTCTTTATAGTGACATTGTTCAATTGGCAGTAATCAATATACATCCTAAGGGACCCATCTTTCTTTTTCACAAATAATGCCGGAGCACCCCATGGAGATATGCTTGGCTGAATGAAACCCTTGTCTAGCAAATCTTTGAATGTGCCTTTAATTCTTTTAATTCGGCCGGAGCCATCCAGTAAGGGGGAATTGGTATGGGTTGAGTATCCGGCAAAAGATCAATGCTGAAGTCTATATCCCGTTCGGGAGGAATTCCGGGCAAGTCATCGGGAAATACTTCCAAAACTCCCTCACTACGGGGACCGACTCTAAAGAAGGAGACTCAGACTCAATGTCCATAACCCTAACAATATGATAGATACATCCCTTAGAAATAATTTTTCTAGCTTATAGACATGAAATTAACCGACCTCTAGGGATTGAATTTCCCCCCTTCCATTCTAAGACGGGCTCAGTTGAAAATTGAAACTTTACTACTCAAGTTCTACAATCAATGGAAGCAAAACAAGCATGAAGTAATCCATCCCCAAGATGACATCAAAGTCAAACATATCTAATTCTATCAAATCAACCAAAGTGACTGTATGAGACAAAGAGATAGGACATCTCCTATACACTCTTTTAGCTACAACCGAATCACCGATCGGGGTAGACACAGAAAACGGTTCTTTTAACTCTTCGAGAGACACTTCAAATTTCATAGCCACAAAAGGGGTAACAAAAGATAAAGTGGCACCGGGGTCTAATAATGTATAAAAATCAATTGAAAATACTGTAACATACCAGTAACACGTCTGGGGACCCCACTTGATCACTTCTAGACTTGAGAGCATAGAAGCGATTCTTCTTAGGAGCATCAGCATTATAACCACTTGGTGTAGCTTGATTACCCTCTCTTCCCTTGGTAGTACGAGTTGGACAATCTTTCAATTGGTGCCCACTTTTACCACATACATAGCACACACCCCTACCGGCAAGACATTTTCCCTCATGCTTCTAACCATACTTTTCACATGTAGGCTTCTCCATGGAAGATCCACCCCTATTGCCTCCTTAAGGTTTAGGGTTGGGTACCCTATCTTTGTTGGGTTTTGGAGCATTGGAGGAACTTTGTTTAGTGAACCTCTTCTTAAACCTTGGTCCACTTAGACATTCAAACTTACTCTTAGAAGAATTTCCATCGTCGGGCCTTGGCCTCTTCACCTATCTATTCATTTTCTTGAGTTTTGTCTCCTCAATTTGTTGAGCGTATATCATGAGCCTTGAGATATCCATATCATGATGGGGCATTGCCGTACGTCATTCTTCTTCAACCAAACCGGACAGCCCCATTACAAACTTATTCATCCTTGCCCTTGAATTTTCCACCAAAGTTGGAGCATACTTTGATAGTTGGGTGAACCTGAGACAGTACTCCTTCACACTCATACTCCCCTTGACGGAGGTTCATGAATTCCACCAACTTTTGTTCCCTCAACTTTAGGGGGAAAAACCTATCAAGAAAGGTTGTCTTAAACACTCCCCAATTAACCGGGCTCGCTCTCACGGGTCTCTCATCCCTCCATTTCTCAAACCATACTTGAGCTACCTCTTTCAATTGATAGGAGACTAGTTCCGTCTTTTCTTGAGAAGATACTCCCATAGAATCCACCACTTTAAACACTTCATCTATAAACCCTTGTGGGTCTTCATCCACTTTAGAGCCATAGAAGGTAGGGGCATTCATCCTTGTGAAATATTTAATTCTTGAAGCGGGTATACTTGCATTAGGGTTTACCCGGGGCACGACTTCTCAGTTAGCTTGGGCCGTTATAGCTTGAGCCGTTATAGCTTGAGCTTGAGTGGTGACGGCTTGAGTTTGAACCGTCATGAGTTGTGTCAAAGTTTTAAACGCCACCCTTATCTCCACATTAGTCATGGCCCATTAATCATTGGGAGCTTCAGGGTCTTGAGGAGCTTGAGGGAGAACCTCCTCATTCACATTCTCCTCTTGTGCCCTTCTTGCATTATCCCTTCTTGTATTCATTGCCTATAATCACAAGAAAAGGGTTAGGAGAAAGGACTTCCTAGAGTTACGACTCCAAAGCATGACTAAAGAGTAATGAAAAAAGTGAAAGTTCCTAAACAACTTATAGCCTCTCATCCATAAGTGTGGCACACTTAACACTCATGAAAAAGACACTACTAGATATGGTTCATGGGACATCAACCTAATTATTATTTCCAAAATATTATGCTCTGATACCAAGTTTGGCACGACCCAAGGCTAGCCCCTAGACGCGACATGGCGTACTTGACCCCGAAGGGGTACATACAAGCCTCTAGCATCATCATTACATAAGACATAAAAATTATGCGGAAAATTTAAAACTTTACAATCCAAGTCCAACTTCACCTTTGATAAAAGAAAGTAATAGGAAATATAGAGTTTGTCTCATACACCATATAAAACATAGGAATACAATGTTTAGGATTTATCCCTTTACATCAATAAAAGTATAAATATAAGAAGTACAATAGGAACTAAGAAATGACTACTCCATCCTCAGACTTGTGGATTCACCACACTTGGAGATAAGCAATCCAAGTCTTTGTAATGACTCTAAAAATGAACTAGTGAAACTAGAGCCTAACATGTGTGCGTTTGTGTTTGTCATGAGGTTTGATGTGGTTTAATGTTGTGTTGATGCATGGTTGAGGTGTTTAGGGGTTAAACGTCAAGGTACGACTCCCCAAGGACGACCCTAAGGGTCCTTGAGGAGGACCCTAAGTCTAACCACAAGGCTGCCCCAAATCAAGAAAGTTGGCCAATGTGGGGTGAACTACGGAAGGGGGTTCACGCCCCGTAGGTCCATCCTCGCCCCGTGGATGGCCTCCGTAGGTCAAGGGGTACCAAACCAAGCCACAAACACCATTGATGGAAGACCAATACGGTCCGTCAACCCATCCATGGTCCGTGGATGGGGGTCTCGTGAATGAGACCTGGTTTGATGTCAAGGGACACGACCAACTTAGGGGTGAGTAGGTAAATTCACCCCAAGTCCCAATTAATGTGTGGTCGGTTATTTTAAGTGATTTTAGGTATTTTAAGAGTATTATAACATTAAAATACTCTTTTAGATTTCATCTCTCAAATCAAAACCCTTCCCTCCTAAAAAGTTCTCACTAGAGACTCCATTGGAGATCAAGGTCAAGTTCAATCTAGGGTTGGGGATTTCAAGGTGTTTCTTCTTCAATTTCGTGGGAATATTCAAATATAAGGTATGGTTATCCTTAATCTAGGGTTATATTTCACCCTAGAGTCAATTTTGAAGATGTTTTCAAGTTACACAAAACCCTAAGTTTCACTCAATCTCATGGGTTCTTACATCAAATGTTTTCAAATGATAAACTATGATTATATTGATGTTTAATTGAGGATTTAAGATGAAAAACTCTATGAACCCATTATTTCTCTCAATTCTTAAATTTTGACTTATAAAGTGGGTTTGATAATTATGAATGAATGATAATGGATTTATGTGTAGATTGATTTAGATTGTTGATTTGTATCATTATCTAGGTCTAATTATTGTGAATTGTTGTTGAATTGAGGATTTGTGATCATTGCCTTGAAAGGGCAAGTTTGACCTAATTGCTTGTTGAAGTAGAATTGGACTTGAATTGTTGATTCACTTGAAAGGTGGAGGTGTTTACTTACTATGTACATTGTGATCATGGACTTGAAGGTATATTGTGATGAATTGGAGTATTATCATAATGTTGTAATTGTGAATGTATAATGTGAATAATATACTTGTGATTTCAATGATGGAATGATGATCTTGTATAGAATGTGAACGTGTTGTGATTAATTGTATATTCTCTCTTAACACTCATGAACGAAGATGATGGAATGTGAAGTGTTCTATAATGATGAATGTGATATATTGAATTGGTAGGCTAATGCATCCTTTTCTTGTATTGATGAATGTGATTATGAATAAAGTATCTTGAATTGGTAGGCTTAGGTGCCCTCTTCTTGACTAATGAAATCTATATAGAATGTGATCTCTTGACTTGGTAGGCTTAGGCATCCGCCTCTTGAATGATGAATGTATCTTGACTTAATGTCTTAATGTCTTGGATTAGTAGACCTATTGTTGGTAGCCTTTCATGAATGAATGAATGAATGTCTAGAATTGGTAGACCTAATGTTGCTAGCCTTTCTATATATGTCTAATGAAGTATTCTAGGATAAACCTTGGATTGGTAGACTTAATGTTAGTGGTCTTTCATGAGGAGTCTAGGTTCTAATGTGAATGTAACACCTTGGGTTGGTAGACCTAATGTTGGTGGCCTTTCCTTGTGTGTGTGTTAAACCTTGAAGCGGTAGACCTAATGGTGGTGGCCTTCTTCTTTGTGAAATGATGGACTAAGAGATGGTAAACCTAAAGGTGGTAGCTCTCTCTAAGGAAGTCAAGAGCTATCCTTAAAGTACCTTGAAACGGTAGGCCTATTGGTGGTGGCCCTTTCTTGGGAAAGTACCTTGGGATGGTAGGCCTAATGTTGGTGGCCCTCTCTAGTACACTATTGCAATGAAATTACTCTATGGGAATATAGGCTAAGCACCGATCGGATATGGTTAGATGGAGGTTCTCCCAATGTTAGGTGGGATCTCAATGAACATATTTCATATTCCATAACTATGTGCCCACATAGGTCCTAGGTATGGATCCACCTAAGCTAGATGAACCGGTCTTCCTTTGGCAAAGAGATCAACCCTTACGATGTGGGATAGTACATCAGATTCCATGTCTAGCTTACATGGTCTATGTCGGTTAAATGTTTATTCACATCATATGAGATGTGCACTCTAGTTACTTGATAGGTACTACAAAGTGTAGGTAGTAGTATGGGATGCTATCCTATACATTTCACAAGTAGGCTTTGAATTGTCTATAGTGAGTTCTCTAAGTCTTAATGACTAAATGTGTGAAAGTCCTCTACATGCATGAATGTGTCCTAAATAAACCTAATGAAGAATGTTGGCTTGAATTTTTAGATGTGAAAATGCATGCTATACTTGGATTGTATTTTGAGATACTTCTTTGTCATGTCTATTGTATATGAATGTGCCTTGTATAGGGTGACTTCAAAGGAATACTTAGTGTGAGTAGTAGTATGGGATTCTACTTGCACATTGCATAAGTATGACTTAGAGTTTTCTTAGATGTTGGTCTTAATGTAATGTTTGTGTCTCTTAAATGCTTTATTGTGTAAAGGTGGAAAGGATGAATGGTAAGTTCACTTTTGGTGACCTTAAGGTGGTGCCTTAGTGTGGGTGGTGGTATGGGACGCTACCCATACATTGCACAAGGCATAGCTTGAGGATTATTTGAAGTGGAGGCTCAAGGTGAAGGTAAAGGGTTATTTGTGATTTTTGCTCAAATGTGAATTATGTAACTTTGTATGTTGGTTGTAACTTATTTATGTATCTAGTATCAATGTTCATGAAGTTTTACAAAAATGGCATAAAGCATGACTTTCAACAAAATGTCCCTTTTAAAGCATGTTTTTGCATGATCATCATACTTAGTACATTTTTGTGTGCTAACCCATATTTTCTTATTTTTACTACAAGTGTAGGTTCCAGCAAGTGATTGCATTCTATAGTGAAGCTTGGAATTAAAGTTCTCTCAAGACCTCTTTTCATATGTCCTCATATGTCGAGGACAAAGACTTTTATTGTTTCTAGTTCTTTCTTATTTTGAGACTATTGTTAAGAATCGATTGTAAAGGGCCGTGACCCTATCTTGTTAAAGTTTGTCTAAGATGGCCATGTGAAACTTAGTATTCTGTTGCTATATAAATGTCTTTTGATGATGGATTTATTAAAGAAAAGTTTTAAATTCTGCACTATTTATCTTGCCTATGCAATGAATGAGCTAAGAGGCTTGTATTAGACCCTTTCGGGGTCGAGTACGCCGTGTTACAACTAGGGGGTGCTCTTGGGTCGTGACAGTCTTCTTCAAGAAAGAGAGTGTATGTCACCTAGACGTAACCTATACTTATCAAAATGTAGGAGAAAAGGGTTAGCACATAAAGCACTAAGTATGGAAACATGCATAAAATCCTTGAAATATGAGAAAAGGGACATTTTAGTTGAAAATAATGCATTTATCAAGTTTGGAAACCAACATGCATTTTCAATGTCAAAGACAAGCCATAATCACATTTATATTCCCAACATGATAATATCAACACCTTAGCACCCCTTGAGGAATACTTGTGCAATGTATGATTGGCATACCATAATACCAACCCTACTAAGCACCCCTTTGAAGCTACCTTGGTCACGCACATCATCATTAGACCTTATTAACATCATTAGTCACAAAAAAGAAAATAGTCATATACGTTACTTGAATATAAGGAAAGTCATTCATGCCAACTATCCATTCAACCCAAATGTATACATTTGTATCTCATCATAATATAAAAGAACCATCCCACAACATCCTACTAAGTCTACTTGTGCAATGTGGAAGTGAAGGCCTATACCCCCACTCCTACTAAGTAAACTCACCAAGAAGTCATAGTATAGTTCATGTCTCATTCATTATCTTGATTATATATGGAAAAGTTGCCACAACCAACATAGAATATGTGCGCTACACGGAATCCGTTGTCGTGTGACCCCACTCTGAAAGAAGGTGTCCTACTTGCCTAAGGTAGAACTAAATGTATACCTATAAGGTGGATCCACTATCTAAGTCCTATGTTGGCACATAGTTATGGGATAGGGAGATTGCTTCTAGAAACCTGACCTCTTGCATTGGTGGAGGAGCTTCCATCTCATGAGTTCACTTGGATGACCCAACCTCTTGCATTGGCGGAAGGGACTTTACCTCATTTTCTATATCCACTCGATGCTAAGCATTATTTCCCAAATTATACATAATGACATCTTGAATTGCATTTACATGTGTGAAGGAATGTTCTATCCTTCATTCAATACAATTCATCAAAATAGCTGATAGATTCATTAAAGGTGAGAATGTACTTTCAACTTTAGAATCAACATTAGTTTGTGAGTAGAACTTTTCACATTACATTGATAGTGTTTTCATGAGAAATAGACATTCAATCAACACAATACATCATCATCATCATCCTAGACTGTTTATGCATCATCAAGTATAAGGGTAAGGGAAGAACAACCTTTCAACAATACCATACTTTACACATTAGTCATAGGAGATTTACTTTCTAAATGAATCAATAGTTTATACACATCTTGCATCCATCTGTACAAACCCTAGCAATTTACCCCGTTTCAAGGTCATGAATCATATCTTACAATTACACCTAAAGATACTACAAATAGGCATGAATAGAGAAAGATTCAATAACTAAATTCACATAGAAATAATTCATAGTAATCATCTTTCATCAATACACCCATCACAATACTTGAAATTTGGGGTCATGGAGGTGTTCATGGGTTCAAGGGGAATTTTACAATGAAATCACCATTAAACAAAAAATCATCCATAATATAATGCAATTAACATAATAAAATCATTTTTAGGAAGAACCCATGGTTAGAATGAAAACCCTAGTTTTTGAACAAGTTACCCATTTCGAAATCAAGAGTTGAAGGGCTTCATGGAGAAAATTGTTCCATGAATCAAAGTTCCCATACCTTAATTGATGTTTTCCCACGAAATTGGAGTGAAAATGTTGGAGCTTAATCCCTAATATTAAGCTTCTTCTTTATTCTTCAATGGAGTTTAGAGAGATAATATTTTTGGGAGGGAAGTTGGTTGAGTTTGAGTTTGTGAGTTATGAGAGTTAAAAGACTTGTTTAATAGTTGAAAATACTTTAATATACTAAAAATATCTAATAATAACCGTCCCTACACTTAATTAGTTTAATTAGGATTTTACCCATTTACCCCAAAGATGGCCGACTTAAGGCAGCCTTCCTAGGCCCCATCCACGAGACCCCAACCACGGGGCGTGGTTGGAACCACGGACCGTACTGGTCACTCGTGGTTTATGGCTGGGGCTTGTTATCTTGGCCAGCCTCCAGGCCTCATCTATATGAGACCCAACCACGGGGAGTGAGTTAGTCCACAGCCCGTACTGCACGCTCATGGAATGGGACTGAGACTAGGAAATTTTGGGGGACACTTGAGGGACCTAAGTCTTGACTCATGACTCCTATCTACTGGGCGTGAGTTAGTCCACACCTCGTGGCCCCTATTTCATGGATGAAGATGTTTTTGGACAGATTTTAGAGCAGCCCCTTGGCTCTCATCAAGGGCCCTTAAGGGATCCTTGTGGAAGCCATGACTTGACATTTAGACACTAGGACCTTAGTACTAAGTTAGGGATATTATTTTAGGACATTAACCTTACGTTTTAACTTCATTAGGCTACTAGACTAAACATTAGGCTCTAAATTAGGTCATTAGATTTCTTGTTACATCTAAAGTCGTGCGATAGATTTTAACTCTATAAGGTATCTCTCCTTGTAACACCCCGTAAAAGTAGAAGACTAAGCTAGAGCCTAACGTAAAACTAGTAGGTGAAACTAGATCCTTACGTGAGAGTTTTGAGTTTGGTGTGTGGTTTTAAGTTGTAAAATGGTTTCCCGAACGTAGGTTGAGGGGTTTAGGGATTAAATGTCAAGGTACGTCTCCCCAAGGACGAACCAAGGGTCCTTTAGGAGGACCCTAAAGCCTAACCCCCAAGACCCCAAAGCTGCCAAAAACTGTTCAAAGGAGGGCCACCTACGGATGGCACCTACAGCCAGTAGGTGGACCCAAGCCCCGTAGGTGGGGTCGTGGCTCAGGACCTCAAAATTTAGCTTCAGACCCTGACCTACGGTCCAGTAGAACGGTCAGTAGGTCCACTCACGGACTGTGATTGGAGGGCGTGAGTGAGGGCTGCAATTTTGTCCAAGTCTCGGCCTAGGTAAGGTCATTTTAGGTAATTTCTTTTTAATTATTTTTCATTAGGGATCATTTTATATCGATTTATTATACCTATATAAAGTATTTTATGTCATTTAACCCTAATTAATTCATTATATCTCAAGACCCCAATAAAATCCCAAAACACCCTCATCTCCAAAACTCTTCTCTAGAAACCTCCATTGAAGAACAAAGAAAGAGATCAAGTTAGAGCTTGAATAAGAGGGATTTTTTCATACGAATTTGGTTGGATTCTACACCCAAGGTATGGTAGTTTTAATCCTTGGGTAGCTATCACCCAAGGAGTCCCTTCAAAAGCTTTTATCTTAACTCTAGAAACCCCCAAAAGCTAGGGTTCAAACTCAACCCCATGAATTCCTTTCAAAGTTACTTTTAAAGGTTGAATTATGTTTGTTTCTGAATGTATTACTTATTTTAAATGATTTTAACTTGAATTCCTCAATAATCCATGAGTTACCCAATCCTAGCTATGGTTCTTCTTTACCTTATGAATGTTGTTGCAAGTTGGTCCAATTGATTGGATGTGAATAGATTATGATGTGATTACATGATTTTAGTATAATTAGACATGCATAGTTGATTAACATAAGATTATAGGGTGAAATTGATGTAACCTAGGGTTATGTCATGAAAGTGGCAAATTGAGGTTTAGATGTGAACTTCTAAGATTGATGAACTTCTTGATGAATTGCCCTAGATTAGATTACCTAGACATGAATTACTTATAAGTAAAGCTTGAAGATATGACCTAACTTGATTAGGGCTTACATGATGGATCATGGTTGAGTAGTATTGAGATTTAGTTTCTTTGATGATATATGACTATAATTGAGTAAGAATGAAGCATGTGGTTACTTACCTTGAGATTTAGGTTTATATAATGACCATGTGAGGTATTGCTTGAGAGTAAGGCTTGTAGTATGAAGATGACTTCTAGGGCTTTAGTGGTAAAAAAACTAATATAAATGAGCTAATGATGGTAAGGCTTTAAGAGGGAAGCAACTATGTGTGTTGAATTGTATGTGTCTCTATTGTGGGAAGATTCCACCAACATGACCTATGTTATGAGTACTTGATATCATGCATTTAATGAATTGATTACTTAAAGTATGTATTAATTGAGGAATTTCTATAGCCTTGATGTTGAATGTCCTCCAAAAACCCATGAACCTCATGTCCCCAACTTGTGACTATGTGATGTAGGTGAGTTGTGATGAGATGAATATCATGAGAATTAGCTTGTAGTAGCTTAGTTATAAGACTAATGTTACCATCTATATCTAATGTAGTGATTCTAGATTGATTGGTTGAATGTGATCTGTAGCCCTTGAAGGGAAAAACATGAGAATTAGCTATATGTATGATACTTGTGTGTATTCAATTAGATTTCTTTGAGAGTAAAGTACTTATATTATGATCTAATTGTGATATTGGTTGGATGATTATCCTCATGTACACACTTAAGTATGAATAGAGTACAATGTGAAAAGTTTGTCACATGTAATGATTCTTAGGTTTGAAGACTAGTCTCACCTATTGAATCTAGGAGCTATAGTATGAGTTTGTTGGTTGAGTATGAAGACATTCTTCCTTAAATATCCACTTAAGTCAAAACCTAATATAAACTTAAAAAGGGAATTAAAGATTAGCACCGAGAGAATATGACTATGAGATGGAAAGTTCTACACTAGTTGAGTTCGACCTCCCAAATGGGTTCCTTCTACACTAGTTGAGTCCGGGTTCACAAAGTAGTTGTCTCATGAGATGGAAACCTTCTACCATAATTGAATCCGGGTTTCTAGAAGCAATATCCTTATCTCATAAACTATGTGCCCACAGGTCTTTAGCTAGTGGATCCACGTAAGCTAAGAATTTTAGTTCTACTTTAGGTAAGTAGAACAACCCCTTTTCGGTGTGGGCTAGACATAGGATTCCATGATTAAGATCTCATGGTCTATGTCGATTATAGCTAATTCCCACAAGGTTAAGTTTAGGATGAACTATGGCTATTCAAGAAGTACTACTTAGTGTGGGTGAGGGTACGAGACTTCATCCATGCATTGCACAAGTGGCCTTTGAGGGTAGTTATGGTAAGTTCTTATGTCATGATTGTTCATGTAGTGAATGTTCTTACAACTAGATGGCTATTTTATTAGATAGTAAGGCTACTTGTAATGTTGTATGTTAACTTGCATTGTTGCCATTGGTTGCTTTCCTTGATATAGTTGACTAAAAGTGAATATTCATTGTCTATGAGAAATAAGCTAAAGATGAGTTAAAAAGATGGTAAACATGAATGAGGATGTAAAGTGACTTGCTTAGTATGGTAAGGATTATGGGGTCTTACCTATACATTGCACAAGTTTGCCTTGAGGTGGCTCATGAAGTGTTACTCTCCTATTATACTAAAGCTAGATTGTAATGACTATGTATATGTTTATAATGGTGTTTCTTATATTCACTAGTTGTGGTTGTTAACTACTATGTTACAGCCTATGTCTTATCATGATGTATCTTATGCTTATGACTTGTGTCTTCATACTACTTTCTAAATGATGGTTTAAATTAGCAAAGTGCATGCAGTTAATAAATATGTCATTTTTCATGTTTTTAAAGGTTTTTCATGCATGGCTATCATACTTAGTACATTATGTGCTAACCCATATATCTTTTAAATTTTTCATAAATGTAGGGTTCGGCGATATCAACTTCCATATTCGTGGCTATGGTCATAGTAGATCCAGAAGAAGAAGCTTGGTGAGTCCTCATAGTATTCGAGGGATTGACCATTATGTTTTTTTTGTTTTTTCTTATGTTTTGGACTTTTGTAAGGGTTGTGTCCCTAAGATTGTATTCAAGAGTTGTAGATGGTTTGAGACATAGTGTTGTAGACTTCCTTTTTGGTTTTATAAAAGATTTTGATTGTAAAGAAAAGTTTTAAATTTCCGCACTTTTTCCCTATGTTCTTATGTTATGATATGCTATGAGGCTTGTATATGAGTTTTTGGAGTCTTGTACACCGTGTCACATCTAGAGGTAGCCCTAGGTCGTTACAAACATGGTATCAGAGCACAAGATTTTGGGATAGTTTTTAGGATGTCTCAAACCACCTCTAGTAGAGTCTTGTTCATATATCCGAAGTGCGCCACATTTATGAATAAGAGGCTATAGGGTGTTAAGGAACTTCACTTCTTCATTCTTTAGGTCGTGCCATAGATTTTGTTTTGGTAGGTCTTTCCCCTAATATGTGCCCTATGGTTTTTCAAGATATGACTACTTCAAGGGCTAACGTTGCAAGGAATGAGGAAGACAATGTGGAGCAAGAGATTCCTCTCCAAGCTCCTCTCCAAACTCCAATTGACCTTATAGGGGAGAATGTGGCTCTTATGGAGTTGAGGTATTCTATGCAAATGTTGACTCAAGCCTTGAAGGTGCAAGCCAATAGAGAGGTTGTAACTCCGGCCAACCCAATAAGGGGGATGGTTGCTTTTAGGGTAAGGGAATTTTTAAGGTGGTATCATCCAGTGTTTTATGGTTCCAAGGTAGAAAAATCCTCAAGAGTTTGTGGAGAAGGTCTTTGAGAAGTTAGACTGTATGTGAGTAACTCCGGTAGAGAACCTGGAGTTAGCCTCTTGTCAACTCAAAGGGGTTGCATAAATATGGTATGATCAATGGAAAGAAACTAGACCAATAGGATTGGGCCCTATAGAGTGGGAAGGGTTCAAGAGTGACTTTTTAGATAGGTTCTTCCCTTTAGAGATGAGAGAAGCTTTGGTTCTTGAGTTCATCAACCTTAGAAAATTTGATATGAGTGTTAAGGAATATGCATGGAGGTTCACTCAATTGTATAAGTATGTTCCAATTCTAGTGTTCGATCCCAAATTGGGAATGAGTAAGTTTTTGTCGGGATTGTCTGATTTAGTGGTAAAAGAATGTCGTATGGCCATGTTTGAGCATAATATGAATATCCCTCGTCTTGTGGTGTATGCCTTCGAAATTAAGAAAAAGAAACTTGAATAAAGGTTGAGGGAGAAAAAGAGGGTTTGGATAGATGATGAAAATTCTTCTCATGAAAGGTCCGTTGGACAAGGTCCCTCAAAATATTTCCCAAGAGTTAGTGAAGAGAGGGTGTTTGACCCTAAGACTCCAAGAGGGAGTATTAGTAAGTCCTTGTGGCCTCTTTGTGCTAGGTGTGGAAAGAGACATGAGTGTATATGTTTGGCCGGAACGAAAAGTTGTTATGGTTGTGGTGAGAGTGACCACAAGATGAGAGATTGTCCGATGCTTAGTGCTAAGGGAAGAGAGAGGAAGAAGACTAGGTCCTTTGCTCTCCAAGCTAGAGGTGAATAATAGTATCCTCCAAATGTTGCTCCCAGTATGTGTTTTATGCTTATTTAGATTCTGGTAATGCTTGTCTTTTGTGACTTGATAGACTTGACATGATGAGCTTTTATGTTGTCCTTAGTATAAATGGGTTTCGTTAGGGTTATGTGTGATTGTTGGTAGAACCTAACTTAGTCATGATGAGTTTTAGGGTGTGTTGGGAGATTTGATGGATAGAGTGTTGAGTGATTCCTAGAGATGTTGAGTGAGTACACTCCTTTAGGAGAGAGTAGAAGTGTAATTCTCTATGGTTTATAATCACCTTGAGTGATAGAGGTGGATGTTGAGTGATAACTTGTTCCGACCTTAGGATTGAAAGAAATGGTGGTTAGAAGAATCCGTATAGGCTTACTCCCAAGGGGGAGATAATGTGCTTAGCTAGGAAGGGGTTAGGTGTATTATATGTTCATGATTAGATTGACTTGAAATAATAAGCTTGCTTTGACTTCTTTCATGATTGTGAAGTCTTGAATGTCATAAGTAGTCCCTCTAAAATTCCTTGTTTTCGAAGTCATATGTGAGTTGTGTGTTTTCCATGGTTTCCTTAAATTATGCATGTTCTTGGTGAAATTCATGTTTTTATGAGAAAATGAATTTTCATTATTTATGTTCCTCATGTTGTTGTGCATTTAATAATTATTGCATATTTGACTTCATGAGATGTGTTGATGAACATGCTTTAGTATGCTTTTGAGAGTATTGGCATATTGGCTTCATGATGATGTGTGGAGCACTATTTAGTTGAGGAAAAGTTAGTCCCTCCTATGAAAATGAGAAATATTGAGTTTCGTGCATGAGTGGGTTGTTATAACTAGTTCCTACTCCCTTGTGTTGCATTGAATGTTCTTAATTAGTTTGGAATTGAAGTTTTCTTTTTGGTTGTGTGCGTTTATGATGTTTCATACATACTGGGCTGCTAGTCCTGAGTCTTTTAATTCCTTAGAGTGTTTAGAAATTTCATTCGAGGACGAATGTTCTCAAGGGGGAGATAATGTAACACCCCGTAAAACTAGAAGATTAAGCTAGAGCCTAAGTAAAACTAGTAGGTGAAACTAGAGCCTTACGTGAGAGTTTTAGAGATTTTGGTGTGTGGTTTTAAGTTGTAAAATGGTTTTCCGAACTTCGGTTGAGGGGTTTAGGGGTAAAACGTCAAGGTACGACTCTCCAAGGACCAACCGAGGGTCCTTGAGGAGGACCATAAAGCCTAACCCCCAGGACCCCAAAGCTGCAAAAAACTGTCCAAAAGAGGGCCACCTACGGATGGCACCTACAGCCAGTAGGTGGACCCACGCCCCGTAGGTGTGGGTCGTGGCTAAGGCCCTCAAAATGTAGCTGCAGACCCTGACCTACGGACCAGCAACACGGTCAGTAGGTCCACTCACGATCCGTGAATGGAGGGCGTGAGTGAGGGCTGCAATTTTGTCCAAGTCTCAACCTACGTAAGGTCATTTTAGGTAATTCCTTTTTAATTAGTTTTTATTAGGGGTCATTTAATATTTTACCTATATAAAGTATTTTATGTCATTAAACACCTAATTAATTCATTATATCTCAAGACCCAAATCAAATCCCAAAACACCCTCCTCTCAAAAAATCTTCTCTCTAGAAATCTCCATTGAAGAACAAAGAAAGAGATCAAGTTAGAGCTTGAATAAGAAGGATTTTTCATACTAATTTGGTTGGATTCTACACCTAAGGTATGGTAGTTTTCATCCTTGGATAGCTATCACCCAAGGAGTCCCTTCAAAAGCTTTTATCTTAACTCTAGAAACCCCCAAAAGCTAGGGTTCCAACTCAACCCAATGGATTCCTTTCAATGTTTCTTTTAAAGGTTGAAATATGTTTTTTATGAATTTATTACTTATTTTATATGATTTTAACTTGAATTCCTCAAGAATCCATGAGTTCCCCAATCCTAGCTATGGTTCTTCTTTACATTATAAATGTTGTTGCAAGATGGTCCAATTGATTGAATGTGAATAGATTATGATGTGATTGCATGATTTTAGTATAATTATACATGTATAATTTATTAAACTATGATTATAGGGTGAAATTCATGTAACCTAGGGTAATGTCATGAAAGAGGCAAATTGAGGGTTTAGATGTGAACTTCTAAGAATGATGAAATTCTTGATGAATTGCCTTAGATTAGATCATCTAGACATGAATTGCTTATAAGTAAAGCTTGAATATATGAACTAAATTTATTAGGGCTTACATGATGGATCATGGTTGAGTAGTATTGAGATTTAGTTTATTTGATGATATATGACTATAATTGTGTAAGAATGAAGCATGTGGTTACTTACCTTGAGATTTAGGTTTATATAATGACCATGTGAGGTATTGATTGAGAGTAAGGCTTGTAGTATGAAGATGACTTCTAGGGCTTTAGTGATAAAAAACCAATATAAATCAGCAATTGAGGGTAAGGCTTTAAGAGGGAAGCTACTATGTGTGTTGAATTGTATGTGGCTCTATTGTGGGAAGATTCCACCAACATGACCTATGTTATGAGTACTTGAGATCATGAATTTAATGAATTTATTACTTGAAGTATGTATTAATTGAGGAATTTCTACAGCCTTGATGTTGAATGTCCTCCAAAAACCCATGAACCCCATGTCCCCAACTTGTGACTATGTGATTTGGGTAAGTTGTGATGAGATGAATGTTATGAGAATTAGCTTGTCATAGCTTAGTTATGTGACTCATGTTACCATCTATATCTAATGTAGTGATTCTAGATTGATTGGTTGAATGTGATATATAACCCTTAAAGAGCAAAACATGAGAATTAGTTATATGTATGAGACTTGTGTGCACTCAACTAGATTTCTTTGAGAGTAAAGTACTTATATTATGATCTAATTGTGATATTGGTTGGATGATTTTCCTCATTTACACACTTAAGTATGAATATAGTACAATATGAAAGGTTAGTCACATGTAATGATTCTTAGCTTTGAATACTAGTCTCACCTATTGAATCTAGGAGCTATAGTATGAGTTTGTTGGTTGACTGTCAAGAAATTCTTCCTTAAATATCCACTTAAGTCAAAACCTAATATAAACTTAAAAAGGGAATTAATGGTTAGCACCGAGAGAATATGAGTATGAGATGGAAGCTTCTAGACTAGTTGAGTCCGGCTTCCCAAATGGGTTCCTTTTACACTAGTTGAGTTCGGGTTCCCAAAGTAGTTATCTCATGAGATGGAAACCTTCTACCATAGTTGAGTCCGGGTTTTTAGAAGTAATCTCCTTATCCCAAAAACTATGTGCCCACATAGGTCTTTAGCTAGTGGATCCACGTAAGCTAAGAATTTTAGTTCTACTTTAGGTAAGTAGAACAACCCCTTTTCGGTGTGGGGTAGACATAGGATTCCATGATTAAGATCTCATGTTCTATGTCGATTATAGCTAATTCCCACAAGGTTAAGTTTAGGATGAACTATGGCTATTCAAGAAGTACTACTTAGTGTGGGTGAGGGTATGGGACTTCATCCATGCATTGCACAAGTGGCCTTTGAGGGTAGTTATGGTAAGTTCTTATGCCATGTTTTTTCATGTAATGAATGTTCTTATAAATAGATGGCTATTTCATTATATAGTAAGGCTACTTGTAATGTTGTATGTTAACTTGCATTGTTGACATGGGTTTCTTTCCTTGATATAGTTGACTAAAAGTGAATGTTCATTGTATATGAGAAATAAGCTAAAGATGAGTTAAAAATATGGTAAACATGAGCAAGGATCTAAAGTGACTTTCTTAGTATGGGTAGGATTATGGGATCTTACCTATACATTGCACAAGTTGTTCCTTGAGGTGGCTCATAATGTGTTGCGCTCCTATTAAACTAAAACTAGATTGTAATGGGTATGTATATGTTTATTATGGTGTTTCATATGTTAACTAGTTGTGGTTGTTAACTACTATGTTATAGCCTATGTCTTATCATGATGTATCATATGCTTATGACTTGTGTCTTCACACTAATATCTAAATGATGGTTTAAACTAGCAAAGTGCATGCATTTAATAAAGATGTTCCTTTTCATGCTTTTAAAGATTTTTCATGCTTGGCTATCATATTTAGTACATTATGTGGTAACCCATATCTCTTCTACAATTTTCACAAGTGTAGGGTTCGGCGATATCGACTTCGATCTTCGTGGCTAGGGTCATAGTAGAAAGAAGAAGAAGCTTGGTGAGTCTGCATAGTATTTGAGGGATTGACCATTATGTCCTTTTTGTCTTTTCTTATGTTTTAGACTTTTGTAAAGGTTGTGTCCCTAAGATTGTATTCAAGAGTTGTAGATGGTTTGAGACATAATTTTGCAGACTTCCTTTTTGGTTTTATAAAAGATTTTGATTGTAAAGAAAAGTTTTAAATTTCTGCACTTTTTCCCTATGTTCTTATGTTATGATATGCTATGAGGCTTGTACGAGACTTTTTGAAGTCTTGTACGCCATGTCACATCTAGTGGTTAGCCCTGGGTCGTGACACTCCTAATCATTATCTGATGCTCTATAGGATATGGCTACTCAAAGATCTTATGATAGAAGGAATGTTAGGGAGAAGGTGGAACAAAAAGCTCCTCCCCAAGCTCCTCAAATTTCGGTCCATCATTTGGCAAACAAGTGACTAATTCGGAGTTTAGGGCTGCTTTTCAAGTGTTGGCTCAAGACCTGAAGACCCAAGCCGTAGGGAGGTTGCGGTTTCCGTGAACCCCAATATGGGCACGGTGCCATCTAGAATGAGGGACTTCACTAGGATTAATCCTCCGGAGTTTCATGGGTCTAAGAAAGAGGAGGATCCTCAAGAGTTTATTGATGAGGTCTATAATGTTTTGATGATCATGGTAGTGACGTCGGTGGAAAAGGCAGAGTTGGCCGCTTATTAACTTAAAGGTGTGGCTCAAATTTAGTTCAACCAATGGAAAGAAGGGAGACTGAAATATGCGGGTCCTCTTGATTGGGAGAAGTTTAAGGCCGATTTTCTTGATAGGTTCTTTCCCCTTGATATGACATAAGCCAAGGTGCTTGATTTCATTAACCTTCGACAAGCGAGTATGAGTGTGAGGGAATATTCCCTAAAGTTCACACAATTGTCTAAATATGCTCCAAAACTGGTTGTCGATTCAAGGGGAAGGATTAGTAAGTTCATTTGTGGTGTGTCCGAAATAGTGGTTAAAGACTGTCGTACCGCCATGCTCATCAATGGCATGAACATCTCTCGTCTTATGATTCATGCACAACAGATTTAAGAGGAAAAACTTAAGGAAAATCTTAGGGATACAAAGAGGGCTAAAACCGGTGATGCTAATTTCTCTCATACATGGTTCGATGGACATGGCCGTCCTAAATTTCAACAAAAGTTTTCCGGTCAAACCTCCTCCAACTCACCTCCTAAGTTCAACAAAGATAGTGTCTAACCATAAGCCTCAAGGAGGGAATGGTAGTGGACCTTCATTGCCCATGTCTACTTGTACTAGTTGTGGAAATAAGAACGAGGGTAAGTGTCTAGCCGGCACAGATGGTTGCTTTGGTTGTGGTAAGAGTGGTCATAGGATGAGGGATTGCCCGATTCTTATGGCTAAGGGAAGAAAGGGAAAAAAAGCTCCTCCTAGTAGTTCGGGTCCAAATGCTCCTAAGAAAAATCGTAGTGAAACAAAGGGTTCTCCTCCTACAAGATACTACGCCTCAACTCACGGATGAGCATCCACCCGAAGAGATTGCTACTAGATAACCCCACCTCAACTCATGGAAGAATATCCATCTCATTCAATATCCTCTCAGTGCTTAGCCTACATTCCCATAGAGTATTTAACATTCATTACTTTAGTTCATTATTATGGGATAAGAGATTGTTACTATACACCCCGCCTCAACTCACGGATGAGCATCCATCTCAAGAGATTGCTACTAGATACTCCTCCTCAACTCACGGATGAGCATCCATCCCATTCCAACATTCTTGTGTGTGTGTATGTGAGAATAGACTTTCACATAATCATCTTTATTCACAAGTGTTAATAGAGTGATAACATGCAATCCTAACACAATTAGCTTCTAAACATGATCATCAATCATTCATTTAGATCACACACATGCATCATATCACAATTATATATTAACCTCCACATGTAGGGTACAAGGAATATATCCATCAATTAAATACCACAATATACATAGTAAATAAACACCTCCACCTTTCAAGTGGATCACCATCTAACTCACATAACTTACAATTAGGGCATGGGTAATGATATACTTCAATAATCTAAAGCAATTTAGGCAAATTCGATTCATATGCACTCATCATCAACAAACCCACTTCATAGAGGTATAATTTAGGAATTGAGAGAACTCATGGGTTCATAGAGTATTTTCATCATAAATCATCAATTAAACACCCATACAATCATAATTTGTCATTTGAAAACGTTTGATGAAAGAACCCATGAGATTGAGTGAAACCTAGGTTTTTTTTTTAGAAACTTGATAACTTTGAAATTACTTTTGAATGCACTCTAGGGGTGAAAGTTTCCCCTATATGAAGGATCACCATACCTTAAGAGACGTATTACACGAAAATCCACTCAATTAGCCTTCCTCTTCAATCCCTAAGTCTCCTTCTTCTCTTGGTCTTCAATGGATTTCTAGAGAGAAGATATTTGGAGAGGGAGAGGTTTTGATTTGGAGGATTCGAAATGATGAGGTCTAATTATGTTTTAATACTCTTAAAATATCTTAATATACTTAAAATAACCCTCCATACACTTAAAACAATTAATTAACTAATTACCAAAAGACCCCTACACTTGGCCGAGCCAAACCAGTAAACTAGGTGTGACTCACGCCATGGACTCACGGACCGTGAGTCCACACAAAGAACGTATTGCTGGTCCGTGGTCTGGGGCTGTGGCTTGTTTTGGGGGGCCTTGACCTATGAAGGCCATCCACGGGGCGTGGACCCTAATATTCCATATTTTTTGTGATCTTGGGGTCTTGGGAGTTAGGCTTTAGGGTCTTCCTCAAGGACCCCTAGGGTGGTCCTTGGGGAGTCGTACCTTGACGTTTAACCCCTAAACCCCTCTACTAAAGCTCGGGACAACATCAAACCACCTCAAACCTCATGACAAACTCACACACTCACTAGGTAGGCTCTAGTTTAACTTATTCATTTTTAGGGTCGTTACATTATCCTCAACTTAGGAACATTCGTTCTCGAATGACACTTTAAACACATTAAGGAGTTAACGACTCAATACTTGCAGTCCATCAAGCATGCAACATTATAAACAAGGCACAAAACTAGGAGAAAACATCAACTCCACATCAAGAAGCTCAATGCAACACAAGAAAGTAGGAACTACATCTATAAATTGATTATGCATCAAAACTTCATTATTTCTCATTATATTGGAGGAATTACCTTCTCCAACTCATATCATGCTCATTATAACATCATTAGGCAATATATGCAATTACTCTCAAAAGTGCATTTAAGCATGTTCAACAATTCAAGTTATGAAGCACATATACAACTCATACTAAATGTACATCAACATGAGGAACAATATTCATGAAAATTCAGTTTTTCCTCATTTAAACAAGAATTCAACTGGAACATGCATAACATAAAGAGACCATGGAAACTGATAATCACACACGACTCCAAATTATGAAACAAGCTACAAGGAACTCTTGGTGTCAAGCTTGAATATGAATAGAAAGAAAGAGATAAGGATATCAAAACTCTCAACCACCTTACTATTCAACATACTATCCCCCACTTAGGAGAAAACCCAACTAAGGCTAACATGAAAACAACATAGGAACCTCATCACAACAAAAGGAACTATAACTTACTGGTACCTTCATCCCTATTAGCTCTTTTGTCCTTGTTAGCTTGAAGCATATAAAAACAGTTTCTCTTTAAAGAATTAGGATCCGGGCTATCACAAGAAGCTTGCTTATCCTCCCTTCCTTTTGTCGAGAGTGTTGTGCAATCTCTCATTTTAGGACCCTTCTTTCCACATCCAAAGCACCGATCCGTGCCGGCAAGACACTTACCCAAATGTTGCTTCCCACACTTGGCACATCTAGACCTCTCAAAATTAGAACCACTTACATTCCCTCCTTGGGAATTAGGGTTAGACACCCTATCATTGTTGACCATTGAAAAATCTTGGTTGGAGAACCTCTTTTTGGACCTAGGTTGACCTTGCTCATCGGATCTACCCCTCTTCAACTCTCTATTTTTCCTCTCAAGTTTGGACTCCTCAATAGATTGAGCATACACAATGAGTCTAGAAATGTTCATATCATCACGAAGCATCGTGGTACGACACTCTTCCTTAACAATGTCAGATACACCGGTCACAAAATGACTCATCTCATCTCTAGGGTTGGAAAACAAAGATGTAGCATACTTAGACAATAAGGTAAACTTCAAGGAATACTCCTCCACAGTCATACTACCTTGCCTAAGTTTTATGAACTCCTCCACCTTAACCTCCCTCTTCTCACGAGGAAAGTACCTACCAAGGAAAGCTCTCTTAAACTCCTCCTATTCTATAGGACCCACTTCTATAGGCCTATTGCTTTTCCATTGAGTGAACCAAAATTGGGCCACATATTTCAATGGATAAGAGGCAAGTTCCACTTTTTCTCTAGAAGTCACCCCCATAGCATTGACTATCTTATACACTTCATCCAAAAACTCTTGGGGATCCTCTCCCACCTTAGAACCAAGAAACACCGGAGGATTCATCCTCACAAAGTCCCTCAACCTAGAAGCCATGGTACTCTCAATGGCATTCACTCTAGGCACTACATCTCTATTAACTTGGGTCGTCATAGCTTGGGCCAAAGTTAGAAAAGCCGACCTAATCTCCTCATTGGTCATGGTCGAGGGATCCATCGGAACTTGATTGCCTTGGTTGACTTGAGGAACTTGGTCACCTTGTAGACCTTGGTCACCTTGAGGACCTTGGGGAGGAACTCCCTCATTCACAATCTCCTCTTTTACTCTCCTTGGGTTAGCCCTTGTATTCATTTCCTATAAACACAAGAGAAGGGTTAGAAAAAGGACACTTATAGAGCTAAACTCTAAGGCGCGACTTCAAGAATAATGAAAGAAGTGTAACTTCTAACGTCCTATAGCCTCTCGCTCATAGATGTGTCATGACCCACACCGATGAACAAGACTTTACTAGACGTGGCTTGTGAGACATCAATCCTAAAACCCATTCCCAAAACCTTATGCTCTAATACCATGTTTGTCACGACTTGAGTCTAGACCCTGGATGTGATAGGGCGTACTCGACCCCGAAGGGGTCTTATACAAGACTCATAGCTCATTCATTGCATAGGTAATAGAAATAGTACGGAATTTAAAACTTTACTTAAAACCATACAATCTATCATTCAAAATCATTTGAATGCAAGCGGAAGTCTATATCTCACATGGCCATCTTAGACACAATATTGAACAAAATAAGGACACGGCCCTTTACAATAGAAATCTAAAGTAGTCTATTACATGAAAAGAATGAAACTTTTAAAAAGACACTTGTCCTCGATCTATGAGGATGTACCACTTGATCTTGGAAGAATAGCAATCCAAGCACTTCAATCTAGATAGAAGCAATCACTTTCCGAAACCTACACTTGTAGTAAAAACATAGAAGAATGGGTTAGCACACAAAAATGTACTAAGTATGATGACCATGCAAAAATATGCTTTAAAAGAGGATATTTTGGTTGGAAACCATGCATTATGCAACTTTTTAGAAATATCATGAACAATAGCATAAGAGGCATCAAATACAAATATAATCCTCATACAAGTCATAACATCACATTTGAACAATATCAACATGTAACTCTTTACCTTCACATTTAGCCTTCAACTCAAGTAACCCTCATGCTATACCTTGTGCAATGTATGGATAGCGTCCCAGACCACCATTCACACCGCACATTAAGGTCACCAAAAGTGAACTTACCATTCAACCTTTCCATTTTCAATAATACGCATACACAAGAGACCTAAACCTTTAACAAGTTATTCTATCACATAAGGACCATCACCTAAGACAACCCCTAGGTCATACTTGTGCAATGTGCAAGTAGCATCCCGTACTACTAATCACACTAAGTACTCATTTGAAGTCACCATAGGCAAGGCACATTCAAATACAATAAGTCATAACAAGGAAGTAACTCATAATACAATCCAAGTATAGCATGCATCAGTACATTAGACATTCAAATCAACATTCTTTATTAGCTTTATTTAGAGGACTTTCATTCATTAGTCATTAAGACTTAGAGAACTCACTATAGTCCTATTGAAGCCTACTCATGCAATGTATGTATAGCATCCCTTACTACTACCCACACTTCATAGAACTCCTCAAGAAACTATAATGCACATCTCACAAGATGGGAATAAGATTTTAAACGACATAGACCATGAGAGCTAGATCATGGAATCCGATGTACTATCCCACATCATAAGGGTTGGTCTACTTGCCTAAGGTAAACCATTATTTAGCTTAAGTGGATCCACTAGCTAGCCTATCTGGGCACATAGTTATGAGACAGGAGGTTGCTACAAGATGCTCCACCTCAACTCACAGATGAGCATCCACCTCAAGAGATTTCTACTAGATACCCGCTCCTCAACTCATGGATGGGTATCCATCTCATTCAATATCCTCTCGGTGCTTAGCCTACATTCCCATAGAGTAGTTAACATTCATTACTTTAGTTCATTAAATACTTGGACGATTATTTTATGTATTTTTAGGTATTTTAAGTATAATAAAACAATTAAACCTCCATTTAGAATTCATTCTTCAAAATCAAAACCCCTCTTTCAAAAAGGTTCTCTCTAGAACACCATTGAAGCTCAAGAACAAGTTGGAGCTAGGGTTGAAGATTTCTATTTCTTTCTTCTCCAAATTCATGGGGAATTCATCTCTAAGGTATGGTGACCCTTGATACTTGATAAACCTTTCTTTCAAGGAGTCCAATCAAAGGGTTTTTCAAAAGTCCTATTTTCTATACTAGGCATGGGTTCATGAGTAAAACGTTTTCAAAGTCATTAAGTTCATGAATTAAAGTTTTATTTGTGATTTTAAGATGATTTTATATGGAATTCCTTCAAGAACCCATGTTTTCACTAAACTCCTAAATTTGACTTATGAAGCGGGTTTTGTGATTATTATTCAATGTTGATGGAATTGTGCTTAGATTGAATTGATTTATTGATTTCTATTGTTATCTATAACTATCTAAAGTGAATTGTGGATGATTTTAGTAATGTTGATTATGGCTTTGGAGAATGGTAAGTTGACCTAATCTCCTTACTAATGTAGAAGTAATATAGAATTGTTCTTGTTTGGATTGATCCACTTATGGTGAAGGTGTTTATATACATATTGATTGTATTGTGATCATGCTTGAAGACATTATGGGGTGATTTTAATTATTATCATGTTATGGTATAATGTGAAGGTGTTTATGTGATCTCAAGGGGATCTTGAATAAATTCTTATTGTATTATGATTAAAGGTATGTTCTCTCTTAATGTTCATATGTGATGCTAATAGACTATGAAAAGGTCTCTATATGATGATGTTGTCTCTTGATTTGGTGGACTTAGGTGCCTCTTCTTGATACATGAAAGCTTGTTGAATGTGAACTCTTGAATTGGTAGACTTAGGCATCCTTCTCTTGAGTAATGAATGTATCTTGACTTAAATGTCTAATTGATCTTGAATTGGTAGACCTAGATTGGTAACATCTTCTTAAACGAATGAATGAATGAATGTCAAGGATCAGTAGACCTAAGGTTGGTGCCCTTCTATAAATGACTAATGAGGTATTCTAGGCTATGTCTTGAACCGGTAGACCTAAGCATGGTGCCCCTTCGTGATGATTTTACGACCCTATCTGAATGCAAAACCTTGAAGGGGTAAACCTAAGGGTTATGACCTCCTTCTTGTGTGAAATTATAGACTTAGAGTTAGTGGACCGGAATGGTAGAAACCCTTTCTAAGAAAGTCAATGAGCTATCCTTAATGAACCTTGATCGGTAGATCCTTGTGGTATTCTTCTGGGTAGATATGCTATGGTTCGGTAGGCCTAATGATGGCGCCCTCTCTAGTACACACATGTGAATGAAATTTACTCTAAGGGAACTAAGGCTAGCACCGAGTGGATATGGTTAAGATGGTAGCTCTTCCCGAGTATGAGGCAAGAGTACAATGAACGTCTTTGGATATCCCCTAAACCATGTGCCTACATGGGTTGCCTACTAGTTCTACCCTTGGCAAGTAGAACACCTTCCACAGAGTAGGGAAGACTCTGGATTCCATATCTAGCTTGCATGGTCTATGTCGGTTAATGCATATTCCCATCATATGGGATGTGTACTCTAGTTGTTCAATAGGTTCTACAACGTGTAGGTAGTAGTATGGGATGCTATCTACACATGGCATGAGTAAGCTTTGAAGATACTAAAGTGAGTTCCCCAAGCCTTAATGACTAATATGCGAAATTCCTCTATATGCATGAATGTATCCTAAATGACTCTAAAGAAGAATGTTGACTTGTCGTCCTTATAGTATATTGCATGTCTTTCTTATATTAAGGAAACAAACTACTTAGCATCTTATATTGAAATGTAATAGTTCTTGTCTATAGTAACCTTGAGGAACACTTAGGTGTGTATGAATGTGATTGTATGGACGGCCACTTCATGTCTCACTGAAGTGTGCCTTTGGTTAACTCTAGATAGAGATTCTAGGATGTTAACTTGTAGCTTACTTGGTATACTTGTATAGGAGTTGCATATTGATACTTGTGAAGCATCATTGCTTTAGATGAAGTATAAATGCGAAGTAAATGCTTTATATGTTGGTTGTGATGTAAACTATGCCTTATTTGTTCATGACTTGTAAGACTTCTCAAAAATAGCATATCCATGGGTTTCCAACAAAAACGTCTGTTTAAAAGCATGTTTTTGCATCGTTATCATACTGAGTGCTTAATTGTGCTAATCCATATTTTCCTCTATGTTCTACAAAGTGTAGGTGTGGGGAAGTAATTGAGCTAGCTTTGAGTTGGAGCTTGGGACTAGAGTTCTCTCAAGGTCTTTTGGTATGTCCTCATATGTCGAGGACAAGAATTTCACGTTCTTAGTTTTCATGTTTTAAGACTTGTAA
>JAJOOO010001003.1:0-40247 GCA_029582685.1 Solanum piurae
TAAAATGAGATTAAGAAGAAAAAAATATTTCCTACATTTTATTTGTTAAAGTTATTTTAGAAGAAAGAAAACAAGAATAGTGTTCTTTAATAATATTTTAATTAGGAAGAAGATGTGTTTTTAAAGAAAAATATAATATATTTATTCTGAAAAGGGCATTTTTGACCCATTTTATAACTATAGGGGCATTTCTGGACCAAAGTATTGACTGCAAGGGCATTTTTGAGCCAAAGTATTAACGGTAAGGGCATTTTTGAGCCAAACTATAAACGGAGGACATTTTTGTTCCTTTCATATAGTTTAAGGGCATTTTTGACTCTTTTCCCATAAAAATATTAATGATTGGGAGTGCTTCCCTCTTTAATTCAAAAGGTTCCATGTTTCATATATATAAAATTATCAATAATTTGAAAATGAAATTAATAATTTATATTGAATTTAAGAATATTTTAAATATTTTTGTGGTTCCAAGTTCAAAACTTCTGAATAATGATTGAATTTTTTTATGGTAACAATGTAATTTAAGTAGGCATTTGAACATGAGTTTAGTGAGATTTGAAAGGAAGAGTAAAATTTGAAATTGAAGCTGAAAATGATATATAAAAATTGAAATTGTGTTTGGACAAAAACATATAATTGACCATTTAATGAGTAAAAACTTGGTTCTTTTTTTTAAAAAAAATCCCAAAACCTATTTTAAAAAATTCTAGCTTTCTAGTTTAAAATTATTATAGTGTCATATGAATAAACTTACAATATTACAAACAAAAAGAAAGATACATAATAAAATTATTACTATAAAGAAAAAGATCATTTGCATTCGGTCCATTTATTTTCTTGATTACAAAATCAAATATGTCATCATTTATTTTCTAATTTAAAATATTATAATGTCACATATGATCATTTGCTTTTGGTCCATTTATTTTCTTGATTACAAAATCAAATATGTCATCATTTATTTTTTAATTTAAAATATTATAATGTCACATATGAAAGAATAAACTTACAATATTACAAATAAAAAGAAAGACACAGAATAACTTTATTACTAATTTACTATAAAGAATTTGCTCTAATTTGCTTTCTTGATTACAAAATAAAATATGTCATCATTTAGTTCAAATTTTGAAGAAGACACTTGTGTTGAATACTGATTACTGATAAGTGTATACTAATGGAAGAAGGAAATTTGGGGTTTTTATGATTTTGAGGGGTGTGGGGGTGGGAGGGCGAGGGGAGAAGGGAGAAGGGGGTCGGGTATGAAATGATGAAAGATGTAAGTATTTTTCATTCTTAATTAGAAGTTTCGAATTTAAATTTCTTTGAATACATAATCACTTTTGTTATGAAACCACAACACTTATCCTCAAATATAAAACTTTCCAGCGAAAATTTAAATTTTATTGAGCTCTAATATAAGTATAGAACATTAAATTAGAAAAAAAGACATTCCTTGTTCTATTATTTCAAGGGAGTGGGGTGGGGGTGGAGGTATATGGATGAGATTAATGACCTAAACAAAACTTTTGAATTGAAAAGGGATTTTTTATTTAGTGTTTCAAATTTTTATTTTTTCTTTTATATTTAATCAAACTCATCATCATAAAATTGGTGAGGTGGCTTCTTGATGTCCATATGCATGAATGATGAAATTTGTGTATTATATCAATAAAAATTATCAGTTAAAAATAGTATAATTTAATTTTCTTTGTAGTATTTGCATAGTGTTTGATAAATCAAATTATGAAAAAGTGACTATTGTTTTATTTCCCTTTAATTAGAGGCATCAATGATTATATAAAATATCTTGCTTTATTATTTCTTTTTTTTGGTATTTTGAAAACGTTATAATCGTTCAGTCCCCCACCCTACCCTATGACTGAAGTCTGAGGCGCGAATCCCAAGGTGGGGAATGGCTAGTATTGGCATTTGGTAATAATGGTTACCCCTAGGCAGAGAAAACGATCAAAATGATCCTTGATGTATTGTGTTGCTTTATTTTGTCCTTAATATATTCTAGGTGATTGAAATAGTCATTTATGTATGATAAAATGTGTTCAATTTAGTCTTTTATCCAAAACTTAATAATTTATCCCCAAAAACTGTTAAATATAACTGTGGGGCCCACATAACTTACAAAATCCACAATTTTTATCATTTTTATTAGCTCAAAGAAAGAGTTTCATGAATTCTAAAACACCATTTTCTCTAACATCTAACCATACAATTACAAAATAATTATTGTAAAAATAAAAGGAAAGGAACAAAGAGAGAAAAAGATGACAATTTTTTCATCAAAATCCAATAAAAGATCCATCAGTTTGCCAAGCAGATCACATGCAGCTATACAGAATATTGAAGAGGAGCTTAACAAGCTTAAAACTTGGGAATTATCTGCTTCACCAACTGCAGAAGCTGTTTATAATGATCTAGTTGGTTTTGGGGAGGTGCACAAGTGTATGGGTGATCTTCTAAACTTGCCCCTGACACTTCAATCCCTTTATCAGTGTCAAAATGAGAAATGGGTCGATGAAATATTGGATAAATCGTGATATTTCTTAACCATCCATTTTATTCAACCTTTTTACAATAATTATTTTGTAATTGTGTGATTAGATGTTAGAGAAAATGGTGTTTTAGAATTCATGAAACTCTTTCTTTGAGTTAATAAAGATGGTAAAAAAGGTGGATTTTGTAAGTTAAGTGGGCCACACAGTTATATTTAACAGTTTTGGGAGGTAAATTGTTAAGTTTAGGATAAAAAGACTAAATTGGACACATTTTGTCATACATGAATGACTATTTCAATCACCTAGAATATATTAAAGACCAAAATAAAGCAACCTCAATACATTAAGGACCATTTTGATCATTTTCTCCCCCTAGGCCCCTATGTTTCACCTTTTAATATAAATAAATAAGTATTATATAATATAAAATATACTTAGAAGATATGAGGATATTATTATAATTTAATATTCAAGTTAGGGAATACATAAATAGATATAGATAGAGATTTTCTATTGTCTTCCCATATATTTTAATATTATGAATTATTTTTAGCTATGATATAATAATGTATGTATATTTAACCAAAACAAATGTATGTATTAAGGCTTCATGTGTATTTTACTTTACTGAAGTATTGATCCCAATAATCAGAGTACAAAACATGTTTGTACACTGGTTTTTCTCCATCTTTCAGCATTTGTGGAAATGGACCAATGACACTGTCAGGGCTAGGATTCACAAATAGCGGTACAGATATTCGAGCCCGACTAGAATCAACTGCTACACAATGCTCAATACTCTTGTATCGATCGTTGCTCATGATCTGCAACGAGTTACCTATGTTAACCGCTAAGGCACCTTTGATAGGATTTACGTGGATCCAGTTATCGCCTTTAGTCCCTTGGACATATAGGCCTCCTGTGTCATCCTGGAGGAGCAGAGTGATGCAGGACACGTCGCAGTGTCGACGAATACCAATGGCGATACTTGGATTTGGGCATGGTGGATAGTAGTTTATGTTGATTGCCATAGTTCCCATCAAGAGAGGTTCTAAAGATTCATCAATTTCATTGACATCGAGACCCTTCAATAGCACCTCAAGCAATTTCTTAACAAGTGGTATTGCCCACTTTTGATATTCCTAGACTTGGTTCCTATAAATCAGTATCAAATTCAGGAATTTCACTAAGAGCGTTCATGATTTAATGGCAAGGTTAAGAATTTTACTAATAATGTTCAAGATTCAATGTCAAAGTCAGGAATTTCACTAAGAATGTTTCGAGAGTCTATAAAAAAACATCTTTATTTAGCAAAGAAAGAGGTAAAGTCTATGCATATCCTACCCTCTCCATATTTTACTTGTGAGATTATACTGAATCTATAATCGTAAAAAAAGATATATATACACCTTAAAATCTTGAGATAATGATAAAAACACATCTGAAGTATCATGTTTTCACGAGTTTCTTTTCCTATATGGACTATCCTCAACTAATTCTCGAAACACACCTCAAAATTACTTTGCCATTTGGACAAAATTCTTTGGGCAAATTAAGTTGTGACGCACTGTGTTCAAACACTTGATCTAGTCCGTTTTTAAATGTGTTTTGATAAATAGCTGGTGATAGTTCAAAAATGCAAACACCTTATAGTAAAGATATGAAACTCCCAAAAAGTAATACTTGAAAACCCGTGACCTATATATTACACAGACAAGAAAAACCCCAAAAAAGTTACCTTGTTTGAGGAGGCCAAAGATTTCTATCAATATGTGGATTACAACCATGTCTTATACTATCCCTCCACTCCAAAACTTTCTCATCTTTCTCATCAATAACACTCCAAAATATCAACACAGATTCACCAGCACTATACCTCTCTTTATTATACTTAACTTTTTCTTCAACTGGCAATTCAAAGAACTTGTGTCCTGCTTTCATTAAATCATCAAGAACTTCAATTGGGATGCCATGATTGCTGATTTGAAAGAAACCCCTCTTGTTTGTTGCTTCTTGAATTGATTTTTCAACACTTAAATCATCAAAATTTGATAAATCAATTGTGGGAATTGATTCTTGGTTATCAATTTGAAATTTGTCTAGTCTTTGTTCTTTGTTCTTTTGGTTGAATGCATTGATTTGGTATAATTTCAAGGTTTGTGTCTACTAGGCCTTTTAGTCCATTTGCTTTCTTGATTACAAAATCAAGTATGTCATCATTTGGTTCAAATTTTGATGAAGACATTTGTCTTGAATCTTGATGAGTGTGTACTAGTGAAAGAAGAAAATTTGGGATTGTTTTAATGGTGGGTTTGAGAGGGGTGTATATGGGGGTGAGGGAAGGAGGGGGTAGGAGGTTGGCTATGAAATGATGGAAGATTGAATCATTCCTTCATCTAGCAATGAGGGATCATGGTGAAGTGGTAAACATTTTTCATTTTTAATCAAATATCTTGAATTCAAATTTTCTTAAATACAATATTATTTTTATTAGAGATTGTTTTACTTCTCAATGTAAGACTTTTCAACACAAATTCAATTTTCGTTTGACTCAATATGAATATCATATATTGAATGATTTAAAAAAATCATTCCTTCTTCTATTATTTGAAGAAAGTGGGGGTGGGGTATCTGGATGATATATTAATGACCAAAATAAAATTCTTATATTGATTTTTTATTTAATGTTTCAAATTTTATTTTTATCTTTTATGTTTAATCAAATATCATTATCATAAAATATATCTTCTAGAAATAGCAATTTGAAAATTGGTGAGGTTGTTTCTTGATGTCCATATGCATGAATTGTGGTTTGTTTAATAACATCCACATCTTTGTTGTCAATTGTCACGATTGATGAAATTTGTATATTATATCCATAAAAAACTGATGAAATTTGTATATTATATCCATAAAAATTATCAGTAAAAATAGTATAATTTAATTTTCTTATTTACTTTTAATAATGTCGAAAGTAAAATTATACATAAATTTCAACTATGCCAAATGTTCAAAATTTAAGAAATGTGGTATTATATTGGTTAAAATGTAAACAACAAAATACAAAGGGGAATTATATTCTGCAACATATCAGCACGATTTTTTTAATGCGTTGAAATGAGTTGAGCTAGTAAATAAATGCACCAATGACCAGTCCAAACTTCGACGGATTTGACGGATCATATTTTCATGAATGAATTTTGACACATTTAGTTAAAAGGAAACACTACATTCTGCAACATACAAGTTAGGACACAAAAATGCAGGCTTTACACAAGTAATCGATCACCGGGGAGTATGAATTTGTAACATCATCCGACTATCCAAGCTCTGTTGTCCGGAGAATTCTCCGTTAGACATGAAGTTCATGTTCATATTGATCGCGTAAAGGTCCAATGTTTGTTCTGTTATCAATCCAAGACTCTCCTCATCTTGACATTGTTGAGTTTTAGAACATGGATGTTTTATGCACTTCCTTAGTCCTTCGCGTAAAAACAATAGGTTTTCCTTAATAGACCTAACGAAAAATGCAGCTAAATTTCTCGTCTTCGGATGTTGTAGTATCTAGTGGCATTCGCCCTGTTAAGAGCTCTGCAAGAACCACACCAAACTATAAACATCGCTCTTTTCTGTCAATTGACTTGTGTGGAAGTATTCAGGATCTAAGTAACCTAAAGTTCCTTGAACCAATGTAGTCACTTAAGTTTGATCCAATGACACTAATCTAGAAGCCCCGAAATCTGAGGACAGAATTTGGGTAAAATCTAGCCTTTCTTCACGGGATTGAATGAATTTTTGAGGAACAATTTCAAGACCCATTTGAGAAAGACCCTTTACGCCATTTCCTTTGTTTACTAGAAAATCAATGAGATCTGATGCTTCAGAAACTTCTGCAATTGACATTTTTGTTGCATGAAGATATCAAATGTGATATGCAATTGAGACTTTTCTGGGAAGAAGGGAGAAAATATCTATCTGGTTTATGGTCGTGTTCGGTACTCGTTTTGAAGTTGAATAAAATTAATTTCAAATTTGAGATTTCTAGTTGAGAGACTATTCATCACAATCTTTGGTGATTATAGTGTTGGGAGGTTTTCGTTATCCATCTTCTATTTGATATTTATATTAGGTTTAATTCCGTGATAAAAGAGCTCTGTTTCCAAACAGATTTGTCCATCCGTAATGGGGATCACATTGACGGGATTATAGGCCGATACGTCTCTGGCTTGTGTTTTAATGGCGGTCAAGCTATTTGCGTCTGTCTAGTCTGATCGTTTAGCCGCTCTTTCTAAGTGACAGGAATGTAGATAGAAAACTCCCATTGAAAGCAAAATCATTTCCAAACTCGAGATTTCTGATGATAGATCTTTGGCGATGATAGTGTTATTTAAGTAGGTATTTTTTTCTCATTATGTACACGGTATTCACTTTGGAGCTGAAAGCGAATTAATTCCAAACTTGAGATATTGAGAGATTACCCCATTATAATCTTTGGTGATTATACTGTCATTTAAATTGGGGGTTTTCGTTATCCATTCTGTATTTGATACCCATTTTAGGAGTTTAGCAAATACATTTTGAACTTCAGACTTATAGTTAATGATGGAGATAGTTACTATCCATCATGATCTTTAGTTGTGATAGCGTTATTTAAGTAAGTGTTTTTTCTCATTCTATATTCGATATACTTTTTGAATCTAAAGGTGAATTCATTTTAAATTGCGAGATTTCTAGTTAATAATTGAGATACTTAAGCTGGTGATGTCAATGTTATTTAACCTTTTTCCCTCATCTTATACCCATTACCTATTTTGGGACCAAAGACAAACTTATTTCAAATTCGAAACTTTTGGTTTAATGCATAAGGTAAGGTTATTATGAACAAAAAGTAAGATAAAAGGATTAAAATAGGATTATTAAATCATAAGGAAAGGCAAGATAAAGGGGAAAAAATAACATACACAATCACACCAAATTACTAGTTACATAAAATAACAGTTTTCGTCATTATAATAATAGATTAATAATATAATAACAAAAAAATTGTAAATCAAAGCATCAAATTTTAGCAAAATCTAGTGATGCTTTACCAGAAGGCCTCTTACTAAAGAAATAATCCCAATAATCAGAAAATAAGACATGTTTGTACACTGGTTTTTCTCCGTCTTTTAGCATTTGTGGGAATGGACCAATGACACTGCCAAGGGTAGGATTCACAAATAGCGGTACAGATATTCGATCCCTGCTTGAATCAACCGCTACACAATGCTCGATACTCTTGTATCGATCATTGCTCATGATCTGCAACGAGTCACCTATGTTAACTGCTAAGGCACCTTTGATTGGATTTACGTGGATCCAGTTACCGCCTTTAGTCCCTCGGACATATAGGCCTCCCGTGTCGTCCTGAAGGAGCAGAGTGATGCAGGACACGTCGCAGTGTCGACGACAACCAATGGTGATACTTGGATTTGGACATGGTGGATAGTAGTTTATGTTGATAGCCATAGTTCCCATCAAGAGAGGTTCTAAAGATTCATCAATTTCATTGACATTGAGACCCTTCAATAGAACATCTAACAACTTTTTAGCAAGTGGTTTTGCCCACTTTTGATACTCCAAGACTTGATTCCTATAAATCAGTGACAAAGTCAAAAAATTCGTTAAGAGCGTACGTAATTTAATGGCAATGTCAAGAATTTTGCTAATAACATTCAACATTTAATGTCAAAGTCAGAAATTCTACGAAGTGTGTTCGAGAATTTATCGAAAATAATATTTTTATCATGTAAAGGCAAAATAAGATATGCGTACATCCTATCCTTCCCATACCCTACTTGTGTGGGATTATACTGAATATATTATCTTATAAAGATAATTTTTCTCCAACACATGCAATATAATTTTGACTTTAAGTTATTTACACCACTATAGAATTTAGAGATAATGACAAAAAATACACCTGAAATATCATGTTTTGTAAGTCTTCTTTTGAACTATCATCAACTAATTATCAAAACACACCTCTAAATTAATGAGTCAGTTTCCATGTTAACGAAATTCTATAGGCAAATTCAGTTGTTCAAACACTTTTTAGTGATTGTATTCAAACACTTGGTCTAGTTAGTTTCGAAGTGTGTTTTCATAAACATCATACCGTTAAGATATTAAACTCACGAAAAAAGTAATACTTTAGGTATGTTTTTTTACTTACTTAAGAACACGTGATCTATAAATTACATTGAACAAAAAACCCAAAAAAGTTACCTTGTTTGAGGAGGCCAAAGATTGCTATCATTTTCTGGATTACAACCATGTTTTATACTATCCCTCCACTCCAAAACTTTCTCATCTTTGTCACCAATAGCACTCCAATACAACAACACAGATTCATCAGCACCAGCATTTTCTTTATAATACTTAACTTTTTCTTCAGCTGGCAATTCAAAGAATTTGTGTCCTGCTTCTTTCAAATCTTCAAGAACTTTAATTGGGATCCCATGATTGATGATTTGGAAGAAACCCCATCTGCTTGCTGCTTCTTGAATTGATTTTTCAACATTTATATCAAAATTTGATAGATCAATTGTGGGGATTGATTCTTGATTATCAATTTGAGATTTGTCTAGTCTTTGTTCTTTTGGTTGAATGCATTGATCTGGGATAATTTCAAGGCTTTTGTCTACTATGCCTTTTAGCCCATTTGCTTTCTTGATTACAAAATCAAATATGTCATCATGTTGTTCAAATTTTGAAGAAGACATTTGTGTTGAATATTGATAAGTGTGTACTAATGGAAGAAGCAAATTTGTGGGTATTTTTTATGGTGGGTTTGAGAGGGGTGTGTGTGGGTGGTTGGGGGTTGGCTATGAAATGATGAAAGATTGAATCATTCTTTCATCTAGCAACGATGGGTTATGGGGGAGTAGTAAATATTTTTCATCATTAATCAGATGTCTTGGATTCGAATTTTCATGAATACATTCGTTTTTGTTAATTAGGGGAGCATTTTACCTCACAATATGAGACTTTCGAATGCGAATTCAAATTTCGTTGGACTAAATATGCATATTGAAAAAAAATCACTCCTTCTAATAATTCTTGAATTGATTTTTTTATTTAGTATTTCAATTTTTTTTATTTTTTTATTTTATGTTTAATCAAACATCATCATCATAAAATAGTTATTTGAAAATTGGTGATGTGGCTTCTTGATGTCCATATGCATGAATGACGAAATTTGTATATTATATCCATAAAAATTATCAGTTAAAAATAGTATAATTTAATTTATTTTGTTTGTAGTATTTACATAGTATTTGATAAATCAAATTATGAAAAAGTGACTAGTGTTTATTTTCCTTTAATTAGAGGCATCAATGATTTTATAAAAATATCTTGTTTTATCATTTCTGTTCTTTGACATCTTGAAAACGTTATAATCGTTCTGTCTCCGCACCCCTCCACCCCACACCCCACCCACCTCGACACTAAAGTTTGTGGTGCGAATCCATTGGCTAGTATTGGCATTTGTCGATAATGTTGTTACCCTTGTGTCACACATTTGAACACGTGCTTTATATGTGTCCATAAAATTTTTAATAAATTTGTTAGTACAATTAAAATTATTTCTTCATTCTATTATTTCAAGGGAGTGGGGTGGGGTATTATGAATGACATATTAACTTGAATTAATCTTTTATTTAATATTTTAATTTTTTTCTCTTCTTTTATGTATAGTCAAACATGAGTCCAAAACCTAAATAAGCCACAAAAAAATAAAAGTGACCAAAATAAGCTACTATTCTAGTAAGTAACTAAAATAGGCTTAGCGGAAGAAAAAATTCCATTTTATGCAATATTCCAAACGTTTTCCGTTAGTCTCATAACGTGTATATTTTAATATATAAAGGAACTATTTTTTACACTTTGTAAATTGTAAGTTTTTCTTACACTTTGTAAAGTGGAAGTTTTTCTTACACTCTATAAAGTGGAAGAAAAAAATATGTTTTACAAAGAGGAATATTTTTCAAGTATTGTTATAGGAGAACGTTGTTGACTAGTCTTAGGCTCCTTCCTAACATAGATTTAAGTATTGTTAACTTGATTTGATCTATGTAGTCATTTAGAACCCTAAAAAAGTCGGTTAACGACTCGTCATTATAGATAATTCACTCTCCAAAATTTACTTGTCCTTGTGATAAAAATGAAGTGGGGTATTTTTCTACTATAATCAAATTATAATCAATACTGTTTATACCCATTCTTTTATAAATTGATGAAAGAAATTTATGATATCGGATATTAATTTAATATTTTGCATTGTATTTGAGATGACACTTATAATAAATGGTATTTCCATCATATATAATTTCGTCATCCCAATAAATCGAAACTCTAACTTTTGGTTCAGAAGACATCTTTTTGTGATTGAAATGAAGAAAAATAGAAGACTAAAGAAGTTGAAGGGCAATGTTTGACGTCCTTAAATAGAGCTTGGAGGAGTTTTCAAAATAAAAAAATAAAAATACATAATGTAATAATTTTTTCCGTTTTTATGATATGTCAAATCAATATAATTGTATGACAAACACGGCAAAAGCTTCATAAAGAGATACAATTTAATGCAAAATGTGTAAAATATTCCTCTTTATAAAACATAATTTTTTCTTCCACTTTATAAAGTATAAACTTTCACTTTACAAAGTGTAAGAAAAACTTCCACTTTAAAAAATGTAAAATATAGTTCCGTTATATATTAAAATATACACGTTGTGAGACTAACGGAAAACGTTTAGAATATTACATAAAACATAATTTTTTTCTTCCATTAAATCTATTTTAGTTACTTATTAAAATAGTTACTTATTTTGATCACTTTAATTTTTTTTGACTTATTTAGATTCCAAACTCGTCAAACATCATCATCATCATAAAAAGTAGCTTGGTGAGATGGCTTTTTTTGTCAATTGTCATGATGATGAAAATTTTTACTATACAAAATTTTGTTTGTGTACATAAGTTAAAATAGTGATACTAAAAATTATAATAATTAATAACTTAAAATATTTTAATATTATAAAAAACATTTAATTAATTATGTTAATTTCATTCATACCGCATAAATTAAAACAAATAAAGTAATCTAGCACAAACTTTGATATCTAGTATATCTATAAATTAAAAATAAAACTTAGCCTAAAATGATAAGTTTTCCCATGAAAACCAACGTGTTTGATCTCCACGTCATGAATATGGTATAGAGGGTACCTTTGGAAATGAATTCATGACTAGTAGAGGCACTCAGACTCCAAACAATACTCTAAGAGTTTCACCACGTTTTGTTAAATGTGCAAAATAGGATTATTAAATCATAAGAAAGGGCAAGATAAAGAAAAAATAAATAAATAACGGACAGGGTCACACCAAATTGCAAGTTACATAAAATAACAGTTTTCGTCATTACAATAACAGATTTATAATACAAAAACATTAACATACAAGAAATTTGAAAATTAAAGCATCAAATTTTAGCAAAATCTAGTGATGCTTTACCAGAAGGCCTCTTAATGAAGCAATGATCCCAATAATCAGAGAACAAAATATGTTTGTACACTGGTTTTTCTCCATCTTTTAGCATTTGTGGGAATGAACCAATGACACTATCAAAACTAGGATTCACGCATAGCGGTACAGATATTCGAGCCCTGCTCGAATCAACTGCTACACAATGCTCGATACTCTTGTATCGATCATTACTCATGATCTGCAATGAGTCACCTATATTAACCGCTAAGGCACCTTTGATAGGATTTACGTGAATCCAGTTATCACCTTTAGTCCCTCGGACATATAGGCCTCCCGTGTCGTCCTGGAGAAGCAAAGTTATGCAGCCCATGTCGCAGTGTCTACGAAAACCCATGGCAATACTTGGATTTGGGCATGGTGGATAGTAGTTGATGTTTATAGACATAGTTCCCATCAAGAGAAGTTCTAAAGATTCGTCAATTTCATTGACATTGAGACCCTTCAATAGCACCTCAAGCAATTTTTTAGCAAGTGGTTTAGCCCACTTTTGATACTCCAAAACTTGGTTCCTATAAATCAATAACAAACTCAGGAATTTTATTAAGATCATTCAGAGTTTAATGGGAAGGTCAAATTTTTCTCTAATAACGTTCAAGATTCAATGTCAAAGTTAAGAATTTCACTAAGAATGTTTCAAGAGTCTATAAAATAACAACCTCCTTATGTTGCTAAGACAAAGGTAAAATATGCGTATATTCTACCCTCTCCATACTCTACTTGTGAGATTATACTAGATATGTAATCGTATAAAAGATAATTTTTCTCCTACATATACGATATACTTTTGATTTAAGTTATAAACACCATTATAAAATCTTGAGATAATTTTGTATTCAACCACTTAATCTAGTTAGTTTTTAAATATCTTTTGATAAATAGTTGGTGATAGTTCAGAAACGCAAGCACCTCCCAAAAAGTAATACTACTTGAAAACCTGTGACCTATTGATTACACAGAGTAGAAAACCCCAAAAAGTTACCTTGTTTGAGAAGGCCAAAGATTGCTATCATTTTGTGGATTACAACCATGTTTTATACTATCCCTCCACTCCAAAACTTTCTCATCTTTCTCACCAATAGCACTCCAAAACATAAACACAGATTCACCAGGACTAAGTTTTTCTTTATGATACTTAACTTTTTCTCCAGCTGGCAATTCAAAGAATTTGTGTGCCGCATCCTTCAAATCTTCAAGAACTTCAATTGGGATCCCATGATTGATGATTTGGAAGAAACCCCACTTGCTTGCTGCTTCTTGAATTGACTTTTCAACATTTAAATCATCAAAATTTGAAAAATCAATTGTTGGGATTGATTCTTGATTGTCAATTTGGGACTTGTCTAGTCTTTGTTCTTTTGGTTGAATGCATTGATTTGGGATAATTTCAAGGTTTGTGTCTACTAGGCCTTTTAGTCCATTTGCTTTCTTGATTACAAAATCAAGTATGTCATCATTTGGTTCAAATTTTAAAGAAGACATTTGTGTTGATTCTTGATGAGTGTGTACTAGTGGAAGAAGGAAATTTGAGGTTTATTAATGGTGGGAGTGGGGGGGAGGGGAGAGAAGGGGGTTTTGCTATGGAATGACTTAAGATTGAATCATTACTTCATCTAGCAACGAGGGGTTATGATGGAGTGCTAAATATTTTTTTCATTTTTAATCAAATATTTTGAATTCGAATTTTTCTGAATATAGAGTCGTCTCTATTAGAGTGTTTTACCTCTCAATATGAGACTTTTCGATGTGAATTCAAATTTATTTGGACTCAGTTTGAATCAAACACCATTATCATAAAATATATCTTCTAGAAATAGCAATTTGAAAATTGATGAGCTGGCTTTTTGGCATCATATGCATGAATTGTGGTTGGTTTGAATAACATCCACATCTTTTTGAAGAGTCCGGAGACAAAAAGGGCAAAAAAAATTATCAAAAATTCCAAAATGGCACATGACGACTAAAGACTTTTTTTCTTTTTTTTTTTATTAAAAATCGCTGCCAGTCAGAATTTTTTTTTCCTTACACATTACTGCAAGAGGCAGTGTTTTTCATGCCTAGTGCTATTATATTCATGCCTATTGTTAATTATTAATAATATAAAAATGATAAACAAGACGGACAGTATACTCAATAAAATTGTTGAAGCATGAGGAAAATTGAATTATATATCATAAATAATAATAAAAGAATATTAAATTAAAAAGAAACTTTTTTAAAAAAAATTCTTAACCAATTTTGAAGAAAAAGAGATTATTTTTTTTTGAGGAAATCGCTGCTAAGTAATGTGTAAGGAAACAAAAAAATTCTGACTTAAAATCGCTGCCACAACAGCGATTTTTAATAAAAATAAATAAATTACTTTTTACAAAATCGCTGCTAGGGCATCGATTTTTCATCATTGTGTCAAAGGAAAAGCGCTCCTTCAGGAGCGATTTTGCCCTTTTGGTTTTAAAAAAATTTGATGTGCCCTTTTGGAATTTTTGACAATTTTTTTTTGCCCTTTTGACTCCGGACTCTCTTTTTGAAATTCGTATACTCTATTATATCCATAAAAAATTATCAGTAAAATTTAATACTTTATTTTGTTTTTAATATTATGATTTTATAGCTATAAATTATTATGACAATTGAGAAGATTTGTTTGGGATATATACCAAATGTGTATTATTTTTTTTGGAATAAGTAGGAAAAAGTTTTTAAAAGTCTTATAAAAGCAGTACCACTTAAAATCTGTTGAAGAAAAAATTTCATATGCTTGAGTGCATTTTCCTATAGATTACTAAATCTTCTTCATGCTTGCATTCTTCGTTTGCTAGAAAATTGGCCCATTAATTTGCCTCTCTCCAAACGTATTAGATAGTGTCAAATAGGGGTGTGCACAATTTGGATTAAACCGAAAAATCAAATCAAATCAAACCGAATTCTAATTTGGATTGGTTTTTTGGATTTTTTTATTTGATTTTGTATTTATAATTTACTTTGTTTGATTTTTTGGTTTGGTTTCGGATTTAGAAAAATGAAAATTGAAAAACCGAATAAAATGAATATATATATATATATATATAGAGAGAGAGAGAGAGAGAGAGAGAGAATTAAGTTGGAGTTAACCGCTTTTGTCCCCTTTTAGTTATTTTTATTATGATTTAGTTTTTTTTTTTTTTTATGTTTGGACATCTATAATTGATATACTTTTAAGTATTGTGCTTTACGTTTTACTTGTGATTTATATTAAAAAGTATATTTAAGAAATTCAATATTATATATATATATATATATATATATTATTAAAATTGCAAATATAACTTTGTTATGTTTCTAATTATTGACATAACCAATTAACCAAACCGAAAAAATCCAAACCAAAAAGAGAAAAACCAAATCAAACCAAATTTATTTTGGTTCGGATTGGGTTACACTTCTTCAAAACCCAAAACCGAAAAACCCAAACCGAATAGTATAAAACCAAACCGAATGCACACCCCTAGTGTCAAATGTAAAATAATTAAATTTCACCAAATGCTCAGAATTCAAGAAATGTGAAATTATACACTAATTTATAATGATTAAAAGATCGGAAACTACATTTTACAACATATCAACGCTGTTTTTTTAACTAATAAATAAATGGATCAACTATCAGGCTAAACTTGGATGGATTTGGTGGATCATATTTTCATGAATAAGTTTTTGTTGTTAGGGTGAAATATTTGTAGAATTTACGTAGTATTTGATAATCAAAACTCGACATTTGATACTAGTTTTCGTCATTGAGAGACTACCTATCACAATCTTTGATGATTGAGAGGTTTTGTCACCCTATATTTGATACCAATCTTAGGAGTGAAAGTAAATTCATTCCAAACTCGAAATCTATAGTTGATGATGGAGATAGTTACTACCGATCACGATCTTAGTAAATGATAAGCGTCATTTAAGTAGGTGTTTTCCCCCCTCATTTGGTATTCAGTATCCGCTTCAAAAATGAATGTAAATTTATTTCTAAATTCGAGATCTCTAATTGAAGGCGGAGATAATTACTACCCATCACGAGTACATGTTTTTTCTTATTCTATATTCGGTATCCGCTTTAAAGAAAATACATTTTTTAAATTATAGAGTTCAAATTTGAAATTATCATAGTGTTACACACCAACAATTCAATGAATGAACTTACGTTATTCAGTGACAGACCCGAAATTTTATATAAGTGGGTTCAAGCATAGGGTGATTGTCGATAGTGTAAGCAGTGTCGAGCACAACAAATGATTTGCTCGTTGCGCTTTTATTTATTCTTTTTTGTTAATAATATAATATCAATATAAGATATATAGTATTTTTTAAAAAAAAAAACCTCGACACTTTTTTATTTAACAAAGTTGAGGAATATTTTTTTATTTTTTAAAAAAAGAAGCTATTTACATTTAAAAAGAAAATAAAAAAATTAGAGTTAACTAAGAAACTATATATAGTCTCATCAAAATAACACATTTTAGCAAAAAAATTAAGAAAGGGACTACCAAAATTCAATTATAAATAATTAAATGTTTTTAGAAGTAAAATAGATTTAAGATTTTTATCGAGTTTGAGTAAGAAAACAAAATATACAACATAAAATTTAAAAATAAAATAAAAGATATAGGTGATAAATTTATTAATGGCCAGCATATTGAATATGATTGGTCAATTCTTTTTTATAGGCCAATTTGGCTACTGAATATGAATACAGTGATATTGAACCAAAAGCAGTAACATGCCACACTTTGTTCATCGTGGGTTCAAATATATAATTATACTAATTTAACATTAATTCTCCTTATATAAATAATAAATTTTCCAACTGGGTTCAACATGTGGATCCGCCCCTGACATTATTACAAAGAAAAAAATATGGGATAAAGTTATTATAAACAAAAAGTAGGATAAAGGGCAAAATAAGATTATGAAATCATTAGAACAAAATAAGACAACAATACAATCACACCAACTCACTGGTTACATAATGAAATACTTTTTGTCATTACATAATAACAAGAAATTTGTAAATTAAAACATCAAATTTTAGCAAAATCTAGTGATGCTTTACCAGAGGGCCTCTTACTGAAGTAATGATCCCAATAATCAGAGAACAAAACATGTTTGTACACTGGTTTTTCTCCATCTTTGAGTATTTGTGGGAATGGACCAATGATACTATCAGGGCTAGGATTCACAAATAGCGGTACAGATATTCGAACCCTACTAGAATCAACTGCTACACAATGCTCGATACTCTTGTATCGATCGTTGCTCATGATCTGCAACGAGTTACCTATGTTAACCGCCAAGGCACCTTTGATAGGATTTACGTGAATCCAGTTATCACCTTTAGTCCCTTGGACATATAGGCCTCCCGTGTCGTCCTGTAGGAGCAGAGTTATGCAGGACATGTCGCAGTGTCTACGAAAACCAATGGCGATACTTGGATTTGGGCAAGGTGGATAGTAGTTTATGTTGATAGCCATAGTTCCCATCAAGAGAGGTTCTAAATATTCATCAATTTCATTGACATTGAGACCCTTCAATAGCACGTCAAGCAATTTTTTAGCAAGTGGTGTAGCCCACTTTTGATACTCCAAGACTTGATTCCTATAAAGCAGTATCAAAGTCAGAAATTTCACTAAGAGTGTTCAAAATTTAATGGCAAGGTCAAGAATTTTGCTAATAATGTTCAAGATTCAATGTCAAAGTCATAAATTTTACTAAGAATGTTTCGAGAGTCTATAAAAACAACCTCTTTATGTAGCAAAGATAGATGTAAAGTCTACGTATATTCTACCCTCTCCATACTTTACTTGTGAGATTATAGTGGATATGTAATCATAAAAAAGATATATATACACCTTTATAAAAAAAAGTCTTGAGATAATGATAAAAAATACATCTAAAGTATCACGTTTTCACGAGTTTCCTTTCCTATATGGACTATCATCAAAATTACTTTTCCATTTGGACAAAATTCTATGGGCAAATTAAGTTGTGATGCACTGTATTCAAACACTTGATCTAGTCAGTTTTGGAATGTGTTTTGATAAATAGTTGGTGAAAGTTCAGAAACACAAACACCTTATAGTAAAAGATATGAAACTCGCAAAAGTAATACTTGAAAACTCGTGACCTATAAATTACATGGAGCAGAAAATCCCAAAAAGTTACCTTGTTTGAGGAGGCCAAAGATTGCTATCATTTTGTGGATTACAACCATGACTTATACCATCCCTCCACTCCAAAACTTTTTCATCTTCCTCACCAATAGCACTCCAAAACATCAACACAGATTCACCAGCATTATAGCTCTCTTTGTTATACTTAACTTTTTCTTCAGATGGCAATTCAAAGAATTTGTGTCCTGCTTCCTTTAAATCATCAAGGACTTCAATTGGAATGCCATGATTGATGATTTGGAAGAAACCCCACTTGCTTGCGGCTTCTTGAATTGATTTTTCAACACTTAAATCATCAAAATTTGATAAATCAATTGTTGGAATTGATTCTTGATTGTCAATTTGAGATTTTTCTAGTCTTTGGTCTTTTGGTTGAATACATTGATTTGGGATATTTTCAAGGCTTGTGTCTACTAGGCCTTTTAGTCCATTTGCTTTATTGATTACAAAATCAAGTATGTCATCATTTGGTTCAAATTTTGATGAAGGCATTTGTGTTGAATCTTGATGAGTGTGTACTAATGAAAGAAAGAAATTTGGGGGGGGGGGGGATTTTTAGCGGTGGGTTTGAGAGGGGTGTGTATGGGGGAGAGGAAAGAAGGGGAGTGGACTATGAAATGATGAAAGATTGAATCATTACATAAACATCGATGGGTTATTATAAAGTGGTGAATACTTTTTCGTCTTTAATCAGATGTTTTAGATTCAAATTTCCTGAATACAAAATTGACTTGGTTAAAAAACATCCTCTTAATATGAGATTTTTTTGTGCGAATTCAAATTTCATTGGACTCAATATGAATATCAAACCTCCCATGATAAAAAAAAAATCATTCCTTCTATTATTTCAAGGGAGGGTGGGGCAAAAGAGGGCTAGTTGGCTATGAAATGATGGAAGATTGAATCATACTTTCATCTAGCAACGAGAGATTATGGTGAAGTGATAAATATTTTTCATTTTTAATCAAATGTCTTGTATTCGAATTTTCCCAAATATAATATTTTTCTTATTAGAGATTGTTTTACTTTTCAATATAAGACTTTTCGGTGCAAATTCAATTTTAGTTGGACTCGATATAAATATCAAATATCGAATGATTAATCTATTATTTGAAGGGAGTGGGGTGGGGTATGTTGATGATATATTAATGACCTAAACAAAATTCTTGAATTGATTTTTTATTTAGTATTTCGAATTTTATTTTTTATTTAATCAAACATCATTATCAAAATATAGCTATTTGGAAATTGGTGAGGTGGCTTCTTGATGTCCATGGATGAATTGTGGTTTGTAGATAATATCCAAAACTTTTTTGTCGGTTGTTATGAATGATGAATTTTGTATATTATATCCATAAAAATTATCAGTAAAAATAGATATAATTTAATTTTCTTATTTACTTTTCATAGTATAACTTTTATAGCTATAAATTTGAAGGAGACATATATCAAATGTGGATTATATTTTTTACTAAGCAGGAAAAGGCTTTAAAAAGTCTTTTAAAAGCACTACCACTTAAATCATTAGAAGAAGAAAATCCAAATGTTTATTGTCCTTCCATTTGCTAGAAAATTCGCGTATTGATTTGCCTCTCTCTAAATAAATGTGTTTGATAATGTCAAAAGTTAAATTATACGGAAAAGAATTGAACTATGCCAAATGCTCAAAATTCAAAAAATGTGGAATTATACACTAATTTATACAAGTTAAATTGTAAACAACAAAATAATAAGGGGAACTACATTCTTCAACATATCATCCTAGCCTTTTGATGAGTAGAGCTAGTAAATAGACGAACCAATGACTAGGCCAAATTTGGACAGATTTGACGAATCATATTTACTAGAACCAATGACTAGGCCAAATTTGGATGGATTTGACGAATCATATTTTCATGAACTACATTCTGCAACATACAAGTTAGGTCACACAAATGCAGGCTATACACAAGTAATCGATCACCGGGGACTATGAATTTGTAACATCATCCGACTATCCAAGCTCTGTTGTCCTGAGAATTCTCCGTTAGACATGATGTTCGCGTTCATATTAATCGCGTAAAGGTCCAATGTTTGTTCTGTTATCAATCCAAGACTCTCCTCATCTTGACATTGTTGAGTTTTAGACCATGGATGTTTTGTGAACTTCCTTAGTCCTTCTAGCTCCATCGCTACTTCTTTCATCGTAGGCCTTTCTTCACTCGTTAACCTTAGACATCTCTTCGCGAGCTCAGCAACACCTTGACATTGCTCAAAACTTCCTTCTCGTAGCACACGTGTCTCAAGTACTTGAAACAATCGGTTTTCCTTAATAGACCTAACGAAAAATGCAGCTAGATTTCTCTCTTGTTCGGATGCTGTAGTATCTAGTGGCATTCGCCCTGTTAAGAGCTCTGCAAGAACCACGCCAAAACTATAAACGTCACTCTTTTCTGTCAATTGACTTGTGTGGAAGTATTCAGGATCTAAGTAACCTAAAGTTCCTTGAACCAATGTAGTCACTTGAGTTTGATCCAATGACACTAATCTAGAAGCCCCAAAATCTGATATTTTTGCAGTGTAATTCTCATCGAGTAGAATGTTTGTAGACTTCACATCCCGATGAATTACAGGTGTAGAAGCTGCAGAATGAAGATACGCGAGTGCACCAGCAGCTTCAGATGCTATTCTTAATCGATTTTCCCATGAAAACCAGCGCGTTTGATCTCCACCATCATGAATATGGTAATAGAGTGTACCTTTGGAAATGTATTCATAAACTAGTAGAGGCACTTCAGACTCTAAACAACACCCCAAGAGTTTCACCACGTTTCGATGATTGACTTTTGAAAGAATGATCACTTCATTGATGAACAATTCTATTTGGCTGACGTCCATTGTTCTAGACTTTTTAATAGCAACTACACGTTTGTCCGGAAGGACACCTTTGTAAACTGTACCATAACCACCTCGGCCTAGGATACGATCCTCAGCATAGTTGTTGGTTGATTTCTCGAGTTCTGCTGCTGTAAAGATCTTAGCTGCATACTGTATACCATCCTCATTTGATCGGAGTTTCTGCGTGAGCATCAATCCACCATTTTTCTGAAAAAACGTTTCCCTGAGTCTTATGAGTCGTCTTTTTTTTATGCCTAAGTATATCCAAGTTGCACTGATGACCAAAGCCAGAAAGCCAAAGCACAAACCTGCAATGAAAGTGCAACTTTAGTATACTCTTAACCGTTTTTATTTTATATGAAGGTGTTTGACTGGACACAGAGCAGACGTACCGAGTGAGAGTTGAAGGATGGGTGATTTAGAGTTCTTAGGGATGCAACCGTGGCCGTCCTTTTTGCCATCACCAATCTGACCATGTGGACAAGTGCAGCTGTAGCCTCCAGGAAAGTTATTGCATATCCCATCACAAGGATTCTCGTTCTCGCATTCATTTATATCTGTCAATTAATCAAACATCAGAACGTAAAGAGGTTGTTTCTGATAGACCCTCGGCTCAAATGCAACACTAACCAACACATATGACCTTGGCTCAAACCTTACTAAATAAGCACAAATAGTAGATTCCGAACCAAGTTACAACAATTTCAAACTCGAACACAAAAAGTTCAAATCATGAATTCAGTCTTACCTATGCAACCTGGACTGATATAAGGGTTCCCCTGGTATCCCGGTTTGCAGCTGCAACGATAACCTCCGAGGCCTGTCTTAGAATCTACACAAACACTATTTTCTCCACAAACATAATCTGCTGATTTCTTAGCCACAGTGCAACTACCATTGCCAATAACCCAATCAATCACCACAGGGACTTCCTCTATAACCTTGTTCCTGAAACTCGAATTTGACAAATCCGAGCTCTTGAAAATGAACTTATCAGGCTCACCAAGAAACACGTAGCCACAAGGGTTAAAAGAAGACACATTTGTATGGTTATTCAAACTCCTTGTTAGACTCACAAAACTCTTCAACCCCGTGGGGATTGAAGTCTGGCAACATCCGATTCCCGAGCAATATCCATCAATTATATCCTCTTTTTTCATGCACAGAGAAATGCATCCACTAGTAAAGTTCCTCCCTTCATAGCCGCGAATGAGAGCTAAGTCATCACAGCCAACTACCATCAAACTATTGAGATCAGAGAAGGAGAAAGACGTCGATCCCAAGCTAAAGTTTATCGAGTCATCATTGATCAACGCCCCTGCTTGATCATAACACCTGCTCCCAACATTGTTCTTAACAAGTATATGCTCATCTAGGAAATCAACCACTTCAATATCTTTGCCAGAAAGAAAAGCCTTTGGAGGATTGAACGAAACGTTGCAAGTGATATCGAATGAAGGATCAATCGAGCAGCCTGTTCCGTTACCAATACCAAAAGGAAATGGAACAGTTAAGCTCCCACATTTGCTATCACAGCCAGGTTTGGTTATAGTAGTAGCATTAGCAATGGATTTTGCTGTGAATTGTAACGACGAAACTGAAAACAAGCTACATATTAGTATCATCAAGTGGAGTAAAGCCATGTAAAGAAGCATTTTTTTTATTGAAACAGAACGATACACGTTACACGTTACCCAACGATTTTGAATCAGAAGAGAGATTTCAAGAAACAACAGACAAGTCAATCAACCAAAGAACTTAGATATTGGTTAATGCACAATGTTTCAGTATTTATAGAGAGGGAATTGACTAGTTAAGAAGATGGAATAAGTCTATCAATATTTGTTTTTTGTCAAATTTGAAAGTGTTTTAGAAATGCTCAAACGTTTACCTAGTATGCATGGTTGAACCATTCAACTATATATTTGATATTTTCATACTAATAGTCCTCATACTTCCCTTGTTGGAAGTTTCTAAAAGAAAATTTGATGACCGTGGTGTTCGGGTCAGCTTTCGCGCACCTCGACTAATTCCACGAGATATAAGTCACCTTCCACCAGCAACAAATACCAGGTAATTCTATCCACCAAAGCTAAGACAGATACCGGAGCAACACTATAACAAATAAAGGATTTAGCGGCAATAATATAATACTTGTATTCAAGTAAAGTCAAACTAATTTGTACTAATATGTTTAGTTTTAAATCTTAATACTATCTTTTGTATAAAAAAATATTTTGGTTGTTATATTATCACTATCATGGTCATTGCAAATAAAATAAAGTTATTATAAAACATGACATTTCTAATAGTTTTTTAAGAAGTATTATACCACCTTCATTGCATTTTAATTACTTGACTTCTATTAAAAAAAAAAAATGTTTCAGTTTACTTGTCTATTTTTATAAATCAAGAGAATTTTATTATTTTTTTCCATAACACCCTTAATGTTGTAATTATATAAAATAGTATAGTAGTATAGTCAAATTTAGAGTTTCAATACATTATTAATAAGATTGGTTTAGTAAAATAGACCTCTAATTTAACCTTTATTCAGGGGTTTGTAGGTCAACAAAGATCAAGTAATATGAAACAGAGGGAGTCAAAAAGAGCAACCACACAAAGAAGCCAAAAAAAATTCAACATTTGCTAAAGATACATAAATCTAATTTTAACTATATATACAATATAATTTTCTGACGAAGGAGGTTCACCCCTTGCTAGATATAAAAAGTAACACTAATTTGCTAAAGGATCAAGATTATCGAAATTAATTAAACTCAAATCCTTAGATTATGCTCCATTTGGCAGAACATAAGAATATAAAAATCATATAAAATAAGGCGTATCTAGGATTTTTTGATGATGGGTGCATTATTACAAAAAGGTTGATCTAAGATATAACTTTGATCGGTTTGACATTTAGATTTTTACTACTGAAAACGTTAAAATTTTAATATTATACGTCCAAAATTAATTCTTTATATATATATATATATATAGAATTAATTAAAATGTCAAAAGTGCTACTAATTACCACTTAGAGAAGTGTTATCTAATTTTAGAAAGAAAAATAAAACAAGATAAATATAAAATTCAAATTTCTAACCTCACGTAGAGAGGTACACCCAGTCATTATCGGCATTATGTGATTTCCGAGTGTGGGTTCACATGTCTATATTTCAATATTTTTTCAAAAATATAATACTACTATATATAATCTCGAGAGGGGAGCATGGGTTCACGTGAACTAGTGACTCCCTGGATATGCCTCTGCAATGATATAATATATACTCATATATCAAAATCAACATAATTAATATATGTATAACTCTAATTTGTACTCAACCATAATCTTGTGACCTCAGGGAATTGAGTGTAGACTTGGAGAATCAAAATAAGAATATTATCTCCTTTAATTTTCTGCAATTTGCTTTTAATCTAAAGCTAGTGTAGTCAACTATTTGTTTTAATAAATGTTCACAATTCATCTCACTTTCTTGTGTTTTCATTTTAAGTCAACTGAGCATCTCCGCGATGGAATTAAACATTTAGATCGATTCACAATTCACACCGTCCATCCTGAACAAATATGAGGCGTGGGCCATAAGTTACACATAAATTGTTGGATCACATAACAGAAAAAAAATACAATTATAAGATGCATGATACTCTTATAGGTGAAATATTCATCACCATAGTTCTTTTACATTAGTTATGACCAATAAGTCGAGAGCGGAATAATATATAGATAAAAATAAAAAAATCAATGATGGAACGAAAAACGAAACCTTACGACAACGGACAATAAATTTAATTTTGTTAACAAGTATTGTATTACGATATCCAACACTCCACTTCCTTGTGTTGGGATATTTTTTTATTTTTTTTAATGGATGATTTAAGAGCAAAATCTTAAATATATAATATTATAGATGTCCTTTTAATGACAAAAATAAACACATTGAGGAATTTGTCTAAGCAATATGAAGTTATATATATATATATATATATATATATATATATAAGATTTGAGTATTGTAGAATGTCACCTATAGAGTAATTAAGCAATATATTTACCACCAAAAGATGTGGTGCAGTGGATGGGATTGCTCTTTCCTTAACCAAAGATCTCGGGTTTGAGCCCTGGGTATGGAAAAATTCTTGGTAGAGAGCGTTTTCTCCCAAATGGAGTCCTACACGGCGCGAATTCGAAATAATTGGGCTTCAATACAGATACCAGATATCGAATGGGAAATTAAAAAAAAAAGTAATATTTTTACTAAAGATAATTACAATTGAATATTTTTCTTGGATGATCTAGTTTACAAAATAGCTATTAAGTATAACTTTTGTATACTTCAAGTATAAACATATATCTCATATACATCATCAATGTATATATTTTGTATATTTTGACTAGCGTACGTAATTAAGTTTGGTTGACTTATCAAAAATGAAAAAACCTATTTCTTATCTACAAATTTTCCTTATATTTTATTTCTCATACTCGTAATATATAAATTTGTTTTAAAAAAAAAGATTCACTAAACAAGTACAAATAATTTGAACTCATTAAATAACAAAAAAGAAACAATCGGATGAGTTAGGATAATTATTCGAACTCAAATTTATAAAAAATAAATTATAAATTCGCCTTTGCTCATAAGTTATATATCTCAACCTAAAAAAGAAATTATTTAAATAAACTCATCTAAACCAACCTGAATGAAAACTAAGTGTTTTGTGATTAAGACTAATTGTGATAATTAGTATACAAAGAATGGTTCATTTTTTTCCTTATTTTTAAGTCCAAGTGTCAACCATTGAAAGAAGGTTGATTTTGATGGAATCATTTTGTTAATTTTGTCTTTTTTGGACTTTTCTTCATCTTAGGTAGGACTTGGTTTCTTACGAATCCGCCTATATTAGGATTACTCGTTAACGATAGTTTAAATTTAAAAGATTTGTCCTTCTTATTATATACATATTTATATTATATTATAATATATGTACATGTCATAGCACGAGGAAAATTCACCCATACAACCATTGGAATGGATCAAATGATTAAGGTTTCAAAGATGCCAACCTTAGAGTCCGGCATGGAATTTGTTTTTCATTCGATGTTCAGTATCGGTTAATAAAAAAATATTATTTTGATATTTTGATTGAATTGGGTGAGAAAGTGAAAAATAGTGATGTATTCATATAGAAAAATTAGGAAATTTTTCACTATTTTAATAAAAATTTGTTTCCTGCCATACATTTTTCTAATAAGATGATATTATTGAAATGACTGGGAAAATCATGTTTTACCACACAAATTTCTTACTGAATTGCTGTGGAAAAAAACTTTGTTTCTAGGAGTGTACCTGCTATGGAGCCGGACTAATTCAGAGTCTGGTATGCAAATTCCACTTTGGAAGTAACACTCTCTACGAAAAACAACTTTATTCTCATAGTTCAAGCTCGAGACACTGATTAAGAAAAAGAGAGAAAATGTTAAATCTTTGGAATTAATCAAAACCACACCAAAGTCAAATATTGTGTGTGTCGAATCCTCCAAAAGTAGTCGTCGTTTTTGAATTCAAATAATCCTTCCTCTGCCTTCTGCTCTCGTACCATGTCATGCCATGAATTATAAGATGGGAAAGACCAGTAAATCATTGAAATTTGGTGCACTATGCTCCAGCTATGCGCGGGTTCTGGGAAGGATCGAACCACAAGTGTCTATTATATGTAGTCTTATCTTACATTTATGCAAAGAGGTTGTTTCCACAACTCGAACATTTGCCCAAGAGATCATACCAGTTACATCAAGGCTCCCCTTTAAAAAAGATTCTTCACGTGATTGACCTATAAAAAAGAACCACGCCTACACGTAAGAAAGCATCTTGAGGAAGTAAATCAAGCAAATAAAGGTATGTTTTTGTTAACAATTTAAGCTTTTAGATGAGATGGTCACATCACCTATCAACATACGCCCAAAAAGATTACCATATGCCTCAGAGTCCAAATTTTGACACAGAAGATACAGAGATCAGATCAGGAAACCAGAAGCAATTGAACTTCAAGTTGTTTCATCTTTAGGACAAGATGAGTAACACTAACTCACTCATCAATATCAAGTTTCAGCTTCTGGATATACAATACAAGAAACATATGTTAAACGTCAAAACTAGAACGAATTAATCGTAAGAGAGTGGCGTATAGTACCTGGATAAGAAGACCACGAGCAAGTTCCCCGGATAAGACATTTTGAATGGGATGCATCAGTTCTTTTCATACCTTAACTTGTTCCTCATTGCCTGTTGAAAGAGTAAACGCAAGAGGCAATCCCATACTGCAATCCTAAAGAATAGTATAGTAACTAGAAACAGCTTACCGGTTGCTCTACGTGGTCATTCCAAAACCTAACCGTTGATTCACTTGCCTCGCGAATCCAGTTGTCAATGTCAGAGCTTCCTACTAAACTGCTGTGCCTAAGAAGCCACAATGAACATACAGAGATGCCAAACAATTCCACATGTATAGCGCATCCAGTAAAGAGTAACCTTCCTACGCTTTCTGTGAATGGCAACCTACAAATGTTGATGGCTCGCGAAAATATATGCCCTTTACAGACAGACAGACATACAGACAGACAGACATACAGACAGACAGACATACAGACAGATAGACAGATAGACAGATAGACATATAGATAGATAGACAGATAGACAAATAGATAGATAGACCATAATAACAGAAACAGGATCATTTCTTTGTCTTCCTACTTAGCAGCTTAGCCACAGTGAACATATATACATTGTTTCCGAAAGACCCTTGGCTCAAGTAACGTATAACAAAGAACATACATAAGTAAAGAAGACATAACATATAGTAGATGAAGCATTACAGAACATCTGTTACGAAAAAAAAGGTGATAACCAAAGCACAAGAAACAATCGGTAGTAACAAAAATCAAAAGACAACTGACAGGGGGAAACTTCCTTTTTCTAAACATGGTGAAGGGGTCAGCTTGCGCGTACCTCAGTTGATATCATAGGGTAACTGCTACCTCCCATCAACAGAGACTTATCCAACATTTAAGTTTTATAGCTATAGTTAATTACTACAGTCACATAGTCACAATCATTATCGCCAATCGTTATTGAAATCATCAATCACTATCGATAATCATCATAACTAGTCATTACTATATATAATTAATTGTCGTTATCATTCACTACTATCATTTACTATCCTTGTGATTCACTACAATTATTAATTATAACCACCAATTAATGATCACAATTATTATTAATCACTATTGTCAGTCATCGTCATATTTGATCACCCACAACCATCACCATTATCATTATCCTACAACTGCCACTTCAACTATCATATAATTGTTAAAAAAAATTGATTGATATAGTATAAATTAATCTGAATTTATTGATTTTAAATAAAAACAAGTTTGTACATTCAGGTGTAGGAAAAAAAAAACTATTTAGTATTCAAATCTTAATATAAAATTTTAATAATAAGATGCAGAGGTTTAAATTTTAATGAAATAAATGAGGTCTTAAATAAGTTAACCACTTAAAATATAGGAATCACCTCATTTATTTATACGCATTACCTAGAATAAGTCATAAAATGTCATACTTGTTCCAATTGAAGTTGATATGTATAATTAAAAAAGGTGATATAATTTATATGATTCACGTGTTTACATAATAGACGCTTGACAACACGCGGTGAAGCTTTTTCAAATTGTTCTCCAAGTTAATAAAGAAATATCTAAGAATGTTAGTATCTAAGCTGACAAATTCTGACACATCTCAAAACAATGACACTTTATTTGAAGGTGATTAGTTATTATTTCATAGTATATCGTATTATATTATATTGTATTGTTTTAATGAAACAATGTGTGGATAGATTCTTCTCCCTGTTACATAATATAATATTTTATATCAATAATTTGAATAATAAATCAAAAAGAAAAGTAGAGTACGAGATAGAAATACTATAAAAAAAAGTACGATAAATGACAATAAAATTATTAAATAACAAGTAAAAGACAAAATGAGAAGAAAATATAAAACGATGCGATAACACCAAATCAATCGTTACATAAAATGAAACTTTTCGTCTGAGTAATGACGGATTTTAAACGATACAATATAATAAAATTTAATTAACAATCAAACATAGTATCTAACTAGCAATACAATTGGGTAACAACCATCCAAACAAGGTGTTAATGTAACCTCCAACCTAGAATATATATTTCTGAATTAGAAGTTAGAAATTGTACGTGTTTATCCTAAGATGTTTGTTGGTGAACAATACACAAGACTATAAATACAGATACCTAAGTCAACTAAAATAAAAACCTGAGCTTCATTCACAATGATGCCCTTTTTCCTTTTACATTTAAACTAAAATTCCTAAAAAAGACTAGAAGAACAAGCCTGTCTACTTGTATGTGAGTTGTAACTGCTCTAAACACATTAGAATAACAATACCTATCCTTCTTCGTCGTAATCTTCCTCTTCCTCGTCTAACCCTTGGTTTAAGTTGGCCAATTGAATTGGATCGATGGCCATCTTCTCCATCTCGGACAGGGACCATCCAGGGATTTCCTCATGCTTCACTTCAGGAGGCGGTGGTGGTGGTGCTGGTGCTGGTGTTGGTATTGGTGTTGGTGTTGGTGTTGGTGATAAAGGGACTTCAGATGGCACTGGTGTGGATTCCACACTCTCGTTTAAGTCTATGTTGAGATCAAAGTTTCTAGCAGGAGCGACGACTTCTGGGGAGCATTTAGCAGCTGAAATGTTCTTTGAATCTACTGCTGGTTCTGCTACATAGTCTACCATTCTTTCATCATTTTGTTTTTGCTTCTCATCGTCCTTTTGATGTGAAACATCAGCAGCAGGGTCTTCAAGTTTCTCGCTGTGAACATTGGAGTCACCTTTCTCTACTGTTCGTGCACCTCTACCACGGCCTCTGCCCCTACCCCTGCCTCGTCCCCTCCCAGTACCACTGTTATTTGCAGTCTCATTCTGTGATTTAAACAAACAAAAAAAAGCCATTATTATACCGGAAGCGCAAATACATAAAAGAAATCAGACTACATTTAACATTTGATGTTAAAGGTTTGTAGATTGGTCAATGTCTGAACTAACAAATGGGCTATAGTTACTTAAACAATTTATGAAATTCGATCTATATCAGTGATACAATAGTGTCTGAAATTTGCTTTATATCAGTGATACAATAATTAGTCTTGATACAGAGCGAATTTCAGGAACTCTCTACATTTGGTAGTTATCCGAACTACCGCTATTTTGGTAATTAGGCCTCAAACTATCCCTATTTCTGAAAATTTTCTCAAATTTAAACCCAACATTATCAAAAAGGAATAATCTCCATACCGCATGATTCCTTTTGGTATCATCGTCACTGTCATGATCATCTTCTTCAGCAACTTTCCTGAATCAGCAAACAGTCAGCCGTTAATGATACAAATTCACTGGCCTGAAACCCATCACAGGCAAGAAAAGAAATCATAGGAAGTACAATTTTCTAACCTTCTTTTGGTGGCCGATTCAGCACTAGCATCTGACCCACCTAGATCAGGAACCCGGCACACTACATCCTTCAGGAAATCAAACACATTAAAGCTCTGGATACAATGTTTCCTGCGAAGTAGAGGGGCCAAGTTAGCTGATAACCAGAGAACTAATACTATGTGTAATATCATAACAGAAAATTAAACTTACAAATGGAAAGAATTCATTGTTTTTGCTCCTTTCTTGAGGGTGATCTCATATGTACGGTCACAAAGATCTTGCAGAAAGAGTTCAAGAGCTTTTGCTGAATATAACGTTGACAAACACGAGTTAGGATAAACAAAATGAACCACGCAAAAATAGATACCAAGAAGCAAAGGAATGAATACAGGTAAACAGATCTTAAATCAGCTACCAAATGCAAAAGAAATTCATTGAAATAAAGGACTTACAGACTAAAAGAGGAACAGCCATCGCAATCTTCCCCACATCCTCATCAGCTTGCATAATCTTTTTAATCCGAGCCTGCAAACAAATGACAATGAGGTATTAGAACAGTTAAAATCTTCGATTCAGCAACTTAATCAACGGAGACGATAACTTCATATAACAATAGTCAATGAGACTAAGCAATTTCATTTCCGTCCAGATGTTAACATACATAACTTTTAAAAGCAATAGCAAGATCTAAATTTCAAATTTCAATCACCATAATTCTTACCTTGAAACAAACATCAGTATATTAAACCATGAAATATACAGACTAGCAGAGCGCACTAAATTACAGGCAATACACAAAAAACGTCAAATACACATTTGTTGCATGCATGCCCATTTCCCACAATTAGTTTGTATTATAGTGTTGGGGAGAGGTCAAGCATTGTCTAGTTTCCCATAGCACTATTATTAACATCTCTCCTACAATCTTGTTTTTCGGTTTTATTATTACTTGTTGTTTCCAGTGCTTCAGTTATCGTATTATTTGTTTTTGGCTTATTGCTATTGGCTTTGTCTCATTATTTTTGGCATGGTTCTTTTTTTTTTTGATAACCGAGAAATCCGTCTGTAACCCACCCTTTGGACCAATCACAGCTTTCTAAACTCGGTGGATAATGGGCACGCTCCTCTACCCTTCTCCACTTAAATACCGGGTTTTTCTTTGCATGGTGTGGGGCTTGAACTTGTGACCTAAGCCACAAATCCTCCACCTTTTGCCACTCGAGCTAGGCATGGTTCTTCACTACTATATGTCCTTTTCATTCTGATTTTGATATGCTTCACAAGGTAGAAGTAAGGTTACATACACACCACCCTCACGGACTCCACTTGTGGGATTACAACGAGTATGTTGTTGTCGTCGCAACTACCAGCTCTAAATTCATGCATACCAACCTAACAAATACCCTCTCCAACCAGGTAAGTTCAACTCTTTACAAGCACCCTAAATTAGAAACTTGCTTTAAAAATTAAATCAAAACATCAGACTTTCTCCATGGAACAAAGCTATTTAAATGCACTGCCTATGTGAATTTCAGTCATAGAACTACTTTTACAATTTGTACTTGCTCTGTCTAGGTGAATTTCAGTTATAGAACTACTTTTACAGTTTGTACTTACTTTTCCCCAAATTGCCTCTCTACCTTCTCAAAGGTAGGGGTAAGGTCTGCATACACTCTACCTTCCCTAAACTCCACTTGTGGGATTGCACTGGGTTTGTTATTGTTATTGTTGTTACTTACCTCCCCCCCTCCAAAAAAAAAATAATACTCTTTGCAACTTCAAAGAACTGTTTTTGCTCTCAACAAATAAGTAGAAGGTAAAAAAAATGCGGGCAAAGGTATGGTCCAGTAACTATCACAAAAACTTACTATATGTTCAAAACATACCACAGAAGACTGACGGCTTAGGCAAGATCAGATTTCTTCGTCTACTATTAAGACCTAACCGCTGGATTTTAATCCATACTCCATGTACCTCAACTCCAAGAAACAAGAAAACATGAGTTCTCTTTTCTTCTTTCTGCTTTCATTTGTGAGGCACCTCATCTAGTACTCAACCTTAACCTGTTTAATATCCAAACCAAACTAAGAAAATACACAGAGTAACATGAAAACAAGGCAACTCCCACGAGCCAACCAAGAAGTCATACTCGAGCTCCACCTTTTCAACCAACAATAAAATGGTAGATATCCAAACACATTTTTTTCTTTCTTTAGTGAGGCACCTCATCTAGTACTCAACCTATTTTAACATCCAACCAAACTAAGCAAATACACATTAACATGAAAACAAGGCAACTCCCAGGATCCAAACAAGAAGTCATACTCAAGCTCCACCTTTTCAACCAATAATAAAATAAGTACACATCCAAACCCAGCCATACCTTGAACCTTACAAATTTGACCATTCTATTGCCTTATAACTATCACCCAAACATCAAAGCTCACAGCTTCATTCCCACAAAAAAAAACTAAAATGAGAACAAGGCAACTCCCAGGAGCCAAACAAGAAATCATATTCAAGCTACACCTTTTCACCCTACAATGAATACTGAATAGTTGACACACAACTCAGCTATACCTAGAAACTTACAAAATTAGACGGTTGTATTCATTCAATTGCCTTATAACTATCACCAAGACATCAAAGCTCAAAGCTTTATCGCCCCCCCCCCCCAAAAAAAAGGAACTTACAAGTCTAAAAAGATCCAAAGTTTCAAATTTACAAGCAACAAATAAATAGTAGATATCCAAACCCAGCCATACCTTGAAACTTAAGAATTCGATGATTCTATTCATTCAATAGACTTATAACTATCACCAAAACATCAAAGCTCAAATCTTTATTCCCACAAAAACAGAACTAAAAGCTCCTAACTTTCAAATTTACAAGAACACCCAAAAACCTGTATTTTTAACCAAAACCAAGACCACCCAGGGAAAAGAAAAACCCATTCATACCTTTAACCTTACAAATTTGTCAGTTCTACTCATTCAATAGCCTTATAACTACCACCAAAACATCAAAGCTCAAAGCTTTATCCCACAAAAAGCTCAAAACTGTTTAATAAACCAAAACCAATAAAACCTCAGTTACTTTTATTCAATTCAACAACCAAAAAAGGGATTAAAACCCCCATATAGAACATAGAAAATCAAGAACACCCAACAGACGAAAACATACACCAAAACATCAAAAACCCAAATTCAAAAAGTGAATAGAAAGGGGAAAGCGAAACTTACAGCAGGAAATCTGGTATCAAGCCTCTTCCTCATAGCTTCCAACAAATCAAAAACCCCAAATCACTCAAACCCTAGATTTATCAAACTTTTTTATGCCACTTTTTCACATATAACCCGTGTTTCTTACTATATATATCTATATATATACAAAAAAAAAAACTCTTATGAATTCCCAAGAACCCAAAAAATTCAAAACATAAAAAAAAATAAAAAAATACCCAGACCCAGAAAAATTCTCGAAATCCTTTACGTCTTCTTCGGAGAAAAATATAAATATTAAAATAATATAAAAATAAAATTCTTAGCGGGATTCGTTATTCTCGGCCCATCTAATTTATTAACCAATTATATGCTTCCACGTGTTACTGACTGACACTTACTTTTCCATGATTGGTGAAAAGAAAGAGGTGTAAGTACACATGCGATGTATGGGATAATTATCACCTTTCTTTTTGTCGTTTTGTAGAGTTTTTTTATTTTATTTTATTTTTTAATAAATAAAAATGGTGTTTGACTGGTCTCCAGGGTATTTTTATGGCCGGTTTTTACTAGATCCATTGTTTACTTTGATGTGTCGAAAGATTCATCCGTCCTGATTTCGATTAATTTAGATTCATGATGCTTAATATTTGATTGTAAAAGAATATGAGAGAGTTGAATAGATGGTGTATATATTTTTTAATATTTCATTCAGTGTTCGATACCTACATTGCAGTCCGATTAAATATGAATTCACATCGGAAAATGGCACATTGAGGGGTAAAGGCGTAAAGCACTCTCAAATATATAGTATATATTATTTATGTTTAGCTCATTAAAGATATGATACTAGATGAGAGAGTGTAAACAGTTTGAATAGGCGTTTATGAGTCATGGATTTGAGTAATTTAGATTTGTAATGTGTAGTATTTGATTGAAAAAGAATTATAGAGAGTTGGTTAGATAGTCTATCATACATATTTAGCTCATCAAGAACGGAACACTTGATATGAGAGTGTGACGTAGGGATAGGCATGATATTGTATATACCGAATTATCATACCATATAAAAAATTTGATATCGTAATTTTTGGTATTATGGTATTTGATATGATATATGGTATATATTTTAATTTTTTTGGTATTTTGAAACAACATACCGAAATACCAAAGTATATAGTTACATAAATAACATATACTATATATTAATAGTTAATACTAACAAATATGCAACCTAGTATTATTATAGACTAAATGTTTAGAAGTTAAAACTTTAAATACTCTATTTGGATTGAAATGTATTTGAATGTAATTGATTAACAAAAAAAGTTGTTTGTACTTTCTTTTGAATATATAATTTTGTGTAATGTGTTAGTATGATACAATTGAGAGGCTGTTCTGAATTGTCGAAGTCATAATACTCTATTATACAAGTATACATTAGTCAATGTTGAACAAACTATGCTAACCGATTTACCATACCACAAAAATTCAAAACAAAATTCAAAATACTAACAATACCAAATTAAATTGGTATGGTAATGGTATAATAGTTTTAAAAACAGAATTCCAAAATTATGGTATCAAAATTTCAAAGGCACCAAATCCATGGTGCCTAAATGCAAAAATATGCCTTAAAAATTGTGAGACTATACGTAATGTTCCCCCAACTCATTATGGAGGTCCTCATAATTTTTTTTCAGAAGAACCTTTTGGGCACCATAAGGGGTCAATACCCATGAACTAACACATACGAAAAATCAAGAAAGCCGCATAATTTCTAAATGTTGGCCCCTAAATGAAAAATCGTGCCTTAAAAAATGGTGAGATTATATGTAATACTCCTCCAACTCATTACGGAGATCCTCATGAAGTTTTTTCAGAAAAAACCTTCAGGGCACCATAAGACGTCAATATCAATGGGCTACACACACGAAAAAATAAGAAAGTCGCTTAATTCCTAAAAGTTGGTCCCTAAATTCAAAAATATGCCTTAAAAATAGTGAGATTGTACGTAATGCTCCCCCAACTCATTACGAAGGTCCTCATAATTTTTTTTCAGAAAAACCTTTCGGGTGCCATAAGGCGCTAATATCTATGGGCTAACTCACACGGAAAAAAAAAAGTCGCATAATCTCTAAAAGTTGGCCCCGAAATGCAAAAATATGCTTTAAAAAATTATGAGAATATACGTAATGCTCCCCCAAATCATTACGGAGGTCCTCATAATTTTTTTTCCAGAAAATCTTACAGGTGTCATAAGGTGTCAATATCCATGGGCTAACACACACGAAAAACCAAGAAAGTCGCGTAATTTCTAAAGGTTGGCGACTAAATGCAAAAACATGTCTTAAAAATATTGTGAGACTATACATAAAGCTCCTCCAACTTATTATGGAGGTTCTCATAAAGTTTTTTCTAGAAAAACCTTCTGGCGCCATAAGTTGCCTATATCCATGTGCTAACACACACGAGAAACCAAGAAAGGTGCGTAATTTCTTAAAGTTGGCCCATAAATGCAAAAATGTGCCTTAAAAATGGTGAGACTATATGTAATGCTCCCCCAACTCATTTTAAAGATCCTCACAAAAAATTTTCAGAAAAATCTTTCGGGCGCCATAAGTCGTCAATATCCATGGGCTAACACAAGAAAAATCAAGAAAATCGCGTAATTCCTAAAAGTTGGCCCCTAAATGCAAAAAACTGACTTAAAAATGGTGAGACTATACGCAATACTTCCCTTAACTCATTACAGAGGTCTGCATAAAGTTTTTTCAGAAAAACCTTCCAGGCGCCATAAGGCGCCTATATCCATAGGCTAACACAAACGAAAAATCAAGAAAGTTGCGTAATTTCTAAAAGTTGATCCCTAAATTCAAAAACACGCCTTAAAAAATGATGAGACTATACATAATGTTTTCCCAACTCATTACGGAGGTCTTCATAAAGTTTTTCCAGAAAAACCTTATAGGCGCCATAAGATGCCAATATCCATGTGCTAACACACACGGAAAAATAAAAAAAGTCGTATAATTTTTAGAAGTTGCCCCCTAAATGCAAAAATATGTCTTAAATATGGTAAGACTATATGTAATGCTCTCCCAACTCATTACGGAGGTTCTCCTAAAGTTTTTTCAGAAAAACCTTCCGAGCGCCATAAGGCGCCAATATCCATGGGTTAACACACTAAAAAAATAAAAAAAGTCGCGTAATTCTTAAAAGTTGTCCCCTAAATGCAAAAATCTGCCTACAAATGGTGAGACTATACATAATGCTCCCCAACTCATTACGGAAGTCCTCATAAAGTTTTTTACAGAAAATTCTTCCGAGCGCCATAAGGTGCTAATATCCATGGGCAAACACGCACTAAAAACAAAAAAAGTCGCCTAATTCTAAAAGTTGACCCCTAAATGCAAAAATATGCTTTAAAAATATTGTCAGACTATACGTAATGCCCCCCAACTCACTACGGAGATCCTCATAAAAAAATTTAAAAAAACATTCTAGGCGCCCTAAGGCGCCAATTTCCATGGGCTAACACACACGAAAAAAACAAAAAAATCGCGTAATTTTAAAGTCAAACCCTAAATGCAGAATATGTCTTAAAAATAGCCAACTCATCACGGAGGTCCTCATAAAGTTTTTTAAGAAATTTTTTTCAGACGCCATAAGTGCCAATATCAATGGGCTAACACACGAAAAACCAAGAAAGACGTGTAATTCCTTAAAGGTTACCCCTAAATGCAAAAATATGCCTTAAAAATGGTGAGGTTTTACGTAATGTTCGTCCAATTTATTACGGAGTTCCTCATACACATAAAAATCGAGTCTTATAGGTTTATCCATTTTATCCTGGGAGTAAGTAACCCATAATATCAAGCACAGTGAGAAGATTAAATTTCTTAAAAATACACAGTGAATTTCGTGCTCTCATAAATTTGTGTTTTCCTTTTAAGAATTTCTTATTTTTGTCCTTTTAGTTTACTTTAATTTTTTTATTACTGTTTTGAGCACAGATTAGCAACATTTTTAAGAAAATATTTCCTACCTAGTTTGAGTTTGGTGTAACATTGGATAGGGAGATCATTGATTTTTGAGTCTTTCAAAGGTACATCTCAATATCAAAAAATAAAAGAAATTATTAGCACGACTTCATTTTCATTTTTTACTAAAATACATCTATATTAATTATACTATTACAAAAATAAGTTTTAGCGGTAATAAATATACACATCATTCTATCGCAATTCATACTACCACAAAAAAAGTCATAATGCAATCACAAATAAATATCTCAATATCAAAAGAATAGTTTAAAAAATGAAGCATTTCATATGCGACTTGTTTTTTTTTTTTGTTAAAGTTAGATTTTGCATCAATATTCAAAAGTATACTCACAAATCGAAGTGGGGTTTTTGATTACCTACTCTCTTATAAAACAAACCCCTACATAAAGCTATGAAAATATCAAGAATTAACTGTACAAAGATACATTATTTCCTTTTTTGTTTGTCTAATTCTTACGCAATAAAAAGTTTTTTGCCACGTCAATTCTTATTATAATATTAATTTTACGAGAAGTACCATGCATGATCGCCGCCGTCCTTTCTTTCTATCAGTTATTTAACAAGTTCCTTCCACTTCCTGAACCCTAGAAAAATAGTAAGACCTAAGTTAAACAAGAAAATAGTAAGAAAATTATAAAAGTATTCACATTTAAATAAATCCACCACCAATATCAAAATACCTCAATTAATTTCTTCGTCATCATCATTTATCATTAATTCACAAATTACTTTTCAATTAGGCTCCACATTTATTTTTAAATATTGTATTTTTATATAAAGAAGAATTAAAAGAATTATTTATAAAAATAGAGGGTTAAGAACTTATAAAGATATTAAATCCAAAATTTTACATTAATAATAAGAAGAAAAAAAAACTTGAGAAGATATAAAGATGTAGGATCAAAATGTGGCAAAGGATATTTTTTGATTTTATTTTCATTCTTAAACCATTCTTCTTTTTAATTTTTAGTACGCCAATTTTTATTGTAGTACGGAGTATTAATTTCATTGCTATTTTTTTCCTATTATTCTCACTTAGTAAGTCCCTCTCCTTTTTCCCAGTTCAATAGCCAAAAAAGGAAAATACTAAATTGAAAAATAATAATAATAGATACTATAAAAGTATATATGTTTAAATAAATCTACCATCAACATCACAATACTTCCATTAATTTCTTTTTCATTACGATTTACTATTAATTTCAGAAATTATGTTTGAGTTTATGTTTTGCATTAATGTCCTATTTTTGTATTTCAAGAACTTTTTTTTTCTTCATACTATGATTAGAGGAATTAGAAAATGAAACATTGCGAGCTAGGAAAAGATATTGAATTTGAAATTTTAGATTGATAACAAAAAAAAAAAAAAGAATATGAAGATGAAAATCGAAAAGGTGACAAATATATTTATTTAGTTTTGTCTTTTTTTTTATTTAAAATTTCATTCTTGTGCTCTACTTGTAGAAAAAAAAATTACTATTATAATTTTTTATCGTGATATAAAATTTACGAGAAGTACCATACAAATATATTCTGCTTGAATACATATATATTTTGTATATATATTCATGTTTAAATAACTTTCTTTGAATCAATTTAAAATAATTTATATTTTTCTATAAAAAAAATATATTTCCTTTTTCATCATCATTTATCATCAATTTCAAAAATCACTTTTCAGTTTCTAATTTCTGCTTCACATTCATTTTCTATTTTTGTATTTCAAAACACTTTTTTTATATAAGGAGAAAGACATTAAGTCTAAAATTTAGATCAATAAAACAAGAAAAAGAAGAGAAAATATATTTAATGAAAAGCTCTTCTTCTTTTTTAAAAGGAAAAAAAAAACTTCATTTGGTTTTATCTCATAATTACTCATCTCTTCTTTTAAACACAGTTTTCCATATTAATTTTTGTCTTGATATTAGTTTCACGTGAAGTATCATGTGTAGTTATCTTTAACAAAGCTACTCCATTACTACAAACAAAAAAGAAACAAATCCCTAGTTAACCAAATAAAAGAAGTCACGCATAAATACCATTGCTTAAAAACGTTTTCGAATAAAACCAAAAACTCTCTCCCTAAAAAACATGTTTTTCTCCCCCCCCCTTCCTCCACGCCACCAACACCCCCCTCCCCTCCTCTCCACCCCCACCCCCACCCCCACCCCCACCCCACCCCCACCCCCACCCCACCCCCCAAATAAAATAA